>JAYDYC010000045.1:0-125564 GCA_037043255.1 Diadegma fenestrale | reverse complement strand
GATTCGAAAACTGTTCTGCAGACCGGTTCTGGAAGAACTAGTCTGAAGACCTATCTGAAGACTGTTCTGAAGACCTATCTGAAAACTACTATGAAGACTGATTCGAAGACTGTTCTGAAGACCGGTTTGAAGACTAGTCTGAAGACTGGTCTGAAGACTGGTCTGAAGACTGGTCTGAAGACTGGTCTGAAGACTGGTCTGAAGACTGGTCTGAAGAGCTATCTGAAGACTGGGTTGAAGACCTATCTGAAGACCACTATGAAGACTGATTCGAAAACTGTTCTGAAGACCGGCTTGAAGACTGGTCTGAAGACTAGTCTGAAGACTGGTCTGAAGACCTATCTAAAGACCCATCTTATGTGACGACTTATGTGAAGACTATACTATGAAAACTGATTTGGAGACTGGTCTGAAGACTTATCTGAAGACTACTATGAAGACTGATTCGGAAACTGTTGTGAAGACCGGTCTGAAGACTGGTCTGAAGACCTATCTGAAGATCACTATGAAGACTGATTCGAAAACTGTTCTGCAGACCGGTTTGAAACTAGTCTGAAGACTGGTCTGAGGACTGGTCTGAAGACCTATCTGAAGACTGGTCTGAAGACTGGGTTGAAGACTGGTCTGAAGACCGGTTTGAAGACTGGTCTCAAGACCTATCTGAAGACCTATCTGGAGACTACTATGAAGACTGATTTGAAGACTGGTCTGAAGAGCTATCTGAAGACCACTATGAAGACTGATTCGCAAACTGTTCTGAAGACTGGTTTGAAGACTAGTCTGAAGACTGGTCTGAAGACTGGTCTGAAGACTGGTCTGAAGACTGGTCTGAAGACTGGTCTGAAGACTGGTCTGAAGACTGGTCTGAAGAGCTATCTGAAGACTGGGTTGAAGACCTATCTGAAGACCACTATGAAGACTGATTCGAAAACTGTTCTGAAGACCGGCTTGAAGACTGATTCGAAAACTGTTCTGAAGACCGGCTTGAAGACTGGTCTGAAGACCTATCTAAAGACCCATCTTATGTGACGACTTATGTGAAGACTATACTATGAAAACTGATTTGGAGACTGGTCTGAAGACTTATCTGAAGACTACTATGAAGACTGATTCGGAAACTGTTGTGAAGACCGGTCTGAAGACTGGTCTGAAGACCTATCTGAAGATCACTATGAAGACTGATTCGAAAACTTTTCTGAAGACCGGTTTGAAGACTGGTCTGAAGACTGGTCGGAAGACTGGTCTGAAAACTGGTCTAAGGACTGGTTTGAAGACTGGTTGGAAAACTGGTCTAAAGACCTCTATGCAGACTGGTCTAAAGACCTATCTCAAGACTGGTCTGAAGACTGGGTTAATGACTGGTCTGAAGACCGATTCGAAGACCTATATGAAGACTGATTCGAAAACATTTCTGAAGACCGGTTTGAAGACTGGTCTCAAGACTGATTGGAAAACTGTTCCGAAGACCGGTTTAAAGACTGATCTGAAGACCTATCTGAAGACCTATCTGGAGACTACTATGAAGACTGATTCGAAGACTTTTCGGAAGACTTATCTCAAGACTGATTGGAAAACTGTGCCGAAGACCGGTTTAAAGACTGATCTGATGACTGGTCTGAAGACCTATCTGAAGACCTATCTGAAGACTACTATGAAGACTGATTTGAAAACTGTTCTGAAGACCTATCTGAAGACCCAACTGAAGACTACTATGAAGACTGATTCGAAAACTGTTCTGAAGACCTATCTGAAGACCTAACTGAAGACTACTATGAAGACTGATTCGAAAACTGATCTGGAGACCTATCCAAAGACCCATCTGAAGACCACTATGAAGACTGATTGGAAAGCTGTTCTGAAGACCAGTTCAAAGACTGGTCTCAAGATTGGTCTGAAGACCTATTTGAAGACTACTATAAAAACTGATTCGAAGACTTTTCGGAAGACTTATCTGAAGACTGATTGGAAAACTGTTCTGAAGACTGGTCTGATGACGTGTCTGAAGACTGGTTTGAAGACCTATCTGAAGACCACTATACAGACTGATTGGAAAACTGTTTCGAAGACCGGTTGGAAGACTGATCTGAAGACTGGTCTGATGACCTATCTGAAGACCTATCTGAAGACTACTATGAAGACCGATTCGAAGACTGTTCTGAAGACTGGTCTGAAGACCTATCTGAAGACTGGGTTGAAGACCTATCTGAAGACCTATCTGAAGACTGGGTTGAAGACCTATCTGAAGACCGCTATGAAGACTGATTCGAAAACTTTTCTGAAGACCGGTTCGAAGACTAGTCTGAAGACTGATCTGAAGACTGGTCTAATGACTGGTTCGAAGACTGGTCTAAAGACTGATTCGAAGACTGTTCTGAAGACCTATCTGAAGACTGTTCTGAAGACCTATCTGAAAACTACTATGAAGACTGATTCGAAGACTGTTCTGAAGACCGGTTTGAAGACTAGTCTGAAGACTGGTCTCAAGACTGGTCTGAAGACCTATCTGAAGACCACTATGAAGACTGATTCGAAAACTGTTCTGCAGACCGGTTTGAAGACTAGTCTGAAGACTGGTCTGAGGACTGGTCTGAAGACCTATCTGAAGATTGGTCTGAAGACTAGTCTAAAGACTGGTCTGCAGACTGGTCTGAAGACTGGGTTGAAGACTGGTCTGAAGACTGGTTTGAAGACTGGTTTGAAGACTGGTCTGAAGACTGGTATGATGACTGGTCTGAAGACTGGTTTGAAGCCTGGTCTGAAGACTTATCTGAAGACCTATCTGAAGACTACTATGAAAACTGATTTGAAGACTGGTCTGAAGGCCTATCTGAAGACCACTATGAAGACTGATTCGAAAACTGTTCTGAAGACCGGTTTGAAGACTGGTCTGAAGACTAGTCTGAAGACTGGTCCGAAGACTGGTCCGAAGACTGGTCCGAAGACTGGTCCGAAGACTGGTCCGAAGACTGGTCCGAAGACTGGTCCGAAGACTGGTCCGAAGACTGGTCCGAAGACTGGTCTGAAGACCTATCTGAAGACCTATCTGAAGACCTATCTGAAGTCTACTATGAAAACTGATTCGAAAACTGGTCTGGAGACCTATCTGAAGACCACTCTGAAGACTGATTCGAAAACTGTTGTGAAGACTGATTTGAAGACCTATCTAAAGACTACTCTGAAGACTACTTGGAAGACTGGTCTGAATACCACTTCAAAGAGCATCCTGAAGACTGGCCAAAAATATCCAAAACTACTTTGAAAACTTGTCTGAAGACGACTCTGAAGACCACTGTGGTTTGAAATGTGGTTTTAAAACCTATCCGCAGACTACTATGAAGACTACACGGACAACCAGTCCTGGTGGGGGTCTTGCCGAGATCGTTCTTTGTGTGGAAGTGAAATAAGTACGAAATAATGAATATTAAAAGTACTATGAAGACTACTCTGAAGACCAGTCGAATGACCAGCCTGAAAACCTATCTGAAGACTAGTCTGAGGCGTTCGAAGACTACTCTCAAGACCAGTTTGAAGACCACTCCGCAAACTGGTCTGAAAACCTCCCTGAAGACAATCGTAAAGACCAGTCCTGCCGAGAGTCATCGATTCCTTCCTAACAATCTGGCATCCATAAATAGAAATGAATAGGGAGAGCGAAACCTTTTCATTCGAATGTTATTCAAATTTAATTGCTTCACATTTCAAAACTATTCTGAATTTTTAAAAATGGCTAAGTACGATTGCTCTGAATATTGTTCCCGACTCGAGGATACCTGGACGGGTCAGTTACGTTTCATCCATGAATTACATTGCCGATACAAGTGTATGATGTTACCGAGTGCAAGAAATATACATGATGGAAATATCTTTCGAAGCGATGTTTATTATCTTTTTATTAATTTGAATGGTTTGTAATATTTCAGGCAATGCTTATTGTGCCCGAACGAAACACAATCTTCTGGTGAATCTATTTCCTGACCCTCAGATTCGTACACAATTGCGTCAAACACCTCTTGAACTCTTCAGTCGTGAGCCGTTGTTCCGGACATTTCTCAAATACGTATCCTGGCAGTGGAATTTATCAATTAGTATCAGTAAATATTTATTTGCGAGATTTTTGCGTGGTTCATGATAACTCCATGTTACTAACTTTCGACGGCAGTTTTCACCGGAACTGGGATCGGCGTATACCCGTCAAAGCCTGTAACGCTCATGTTGATCAAATTTTCCTTCCCAATTATCGTTTTGATCAACGCACCCACCATTCTGCGTGGATGATTGCAGAATTTCCGATCGATGGTGTAAAGATCAATGGGCGATATATAAACGCCACTTTCTGCGATGAGCTCAACCTAAATTCCCAGAGTCGAGAAAAATTTCCGTGAATTGTGCACCTGATTCACCATGTTCGAAAAAAGGTAAAAAAACAGTGACTAACCGAAGCCCGTACTGGGTCGTAAAAAAATCATAAAAAATATTGACATGAAGCAATCTGAAGCCTGATCTATCTCCTTTGAAACACAGCTTTGAAAATTCAAATATTTCCTTTTCGACAGAGTTATCTAACTTTAAGTGCTGCAAGAAATATCGACTACATCATCAAAACTTTTGAGTGGTAGTGTAAATAAGAGAAAAACCGTCAAACCATTTTGCTTTTTGTGACAGCAGTTTCTTCATTTTTAGTCGAATCATCGACGGCATTAAATGGTTCCTCGTTGTTCTCTACGAGAGCACCAGCAACATCGCTCAGAACATCATTTTCTTGGTGGCTGGAACCAGCAGCACCAAAATGAGCGGCTTCGTGACTGTCTATCGAAGAAAAAAGTACGAATTCCAAATGTCATCACACAAACATTAACGAAGGAATGAGACAGTCAATATTCAAAGTTATGGGATCGGGGCGAAATAACGACCGATGGACACGAAAAGAAAAAAAATCAAAAAACGAACGATTGAGTACAAGGTGGAAAAGAGGAGATTCAACTAATAATTTTTGGCTTTCGAACACGAACTTAACGAAAAAAAGGATTTTTTATAAAAATTGTGCGACAAAAACCTTTAGTGGTTGATTGACCACAGAGCGATAATGATTATTTTTTTGAAACACACAGTTTCGCCGAAACGAAGCTAAAATACGTGCCATCATCTGAATTTCTGGCGGGGATAACATTTTTGGCTTTGCACAGTGAATCGAAAGAAAAACAACATTTTTCGCCACTTTCGTCTCACATTTTCAAGAATCGTGAGATGAAAGTTCGTCGTCGTTGATTGATCTCTATACATTCCTGATATTCATCTTGGAAATATGAAGTGTTCAGCTTTATTGAAGCCCAAATTCATGCTAGTATTTCAATCTCTCGCCAAAATATTATTTTTGGCGAGATTTTTGCTTGACCACGATTTTTGCTTGATAATGACGATTTTTCGTCATTTTTCAGACGAAAATCGCTCATCTCCGGCAAACAACAGTGAAATGATGATTTTTGTTTCAGTGACACGGTTTGTTCACCTCAAACGAAGCGTAAACACGTGCCATAATCTTCATTTTACGCGGGAATGCCATTTCCGGTTTTTCACCGAGAGCCTTGAAAAATGAAACATTTCAACAGGAATTGTGAGCAGAAAATTTGTGTCTTTGGTTGTTGCGAGTACGGTGCTGATTTTTTTTCTGGAATTACATTCCGTAGAGCTAATTTTGAGCCAAGAACCATGGCATTATCTCAATCTCTCGCCGAGATATCATTTTTTGCCCATCACCGCGATGTTTGCTCGAAAATTACGATTTTTCGTCATTTTTCAGACGAAAATCGCTCGTCTCCGGCAAACAACAGTGAAATGATGATTTTTTTTCTAATGACACGGTTTGCTCAGCTCAAGCGAAGCGTAAACACGTGCCATAAGCATCATTTTACGCGGGAATGCAATTTTCGGTTTTTCACCAAGAGCCTTGAAAAATACAACATTTTAACAAGAATTGTGAGCAGAAAATTTTTGTTTTTGGTTGTTCCGAGTACGATGCCGATTTGTTTTCTGGAATTATATTCTGTAGAGCTAATTTTGAGCCCAGAACCATGGCATTATCTCAATCTATCGCCGAGACATGATTTTTTGCTCATTACCACGACTTTTGCTCGAAAATTTCGTCATTTTTCAGACGAAAATCGCTTGTCTCCAGCAAACAACAGTGAAATAATGATTTTTTTTTGCAATGACACGGTTTTCTCAGCTCAAGCGAAGCGTAAACACGTGCCATAAGCTTCATTTTACGCGGGAATGCCATTTTCGGTTTTTCACCAAGAGCCTTGTAAAATACATTTTAATACGAATTGTGAGCACAAAAATTTTGTCTTTGGTTGTTGCGAGTACGATGCTGATTTTTTTTTCTGGAATTATATACCGTAGAGCTAATTTTGATCCCAGAACCATGGCATTATCTCAATCTCTCGCCGAGATATTATTTTTTGCCCATTACCACAATTTTTGCTCGAAAATGACGATTTTTCATCATTTTTCAGACGAAAATCGCTCGTCTCCGGCAAATAACAGTGAAACGATGATTTTATTTTCAGTGACACGGTTTGTTTACCTCAAACGAAGCGCAAACACGTGCCATAATCTTTATTTTACGCAGGAATGCCATTTCCGGTTTTTCACCAAGAGCCTTGAAAAATGAAACATTTTAACAGGAATTGTGAACAGAAAATTTTTGTCTTTGGTTGTTGCGAGTACGATGCTGATTTTTTTTCTGGAATTGTATTCCGTAGAGCTAATTTTGAGCCCAGAACCATGGCATTATCTCAATCTCTCGCCGAGATATCATTTTTTGCCCATTACCACGATTTTTCCTCGAAAATGACGTTTTTTCGTCATTCGTCAGGGGATACCGAAAAATCGGATGAGGGATCGATGAGAAACAGTAGTTGCAGTGAGGATGAGGAACCCAAACTGGACGCATTATCCAATAAAGAAAGAAAAAGAACGACAGAAACGTCGAGGACGTTGACGAAAGAACGACTAGTAAAAAACTTTGCACAATCCGACAAAACCCAAACCAAACAAGCGAAAATAGCTCAAACCTCAAGCCCGCGATTCAAAAGCACCCAAGACCCTACTAGAATATTCTGTTACAATTGTAACCGAACGTCATTCAAGAGATGACAGAAAAAATTTGAACCGATGAATAGGAAAAAACGCCCACGCAAAAACGTACCGATACCTATCACCGCTGCTGCATCGGAATTGCTGTCCACTTTCCCAGTGATGATGCCATCCGTGTCGACTGATAAAGTCTGCAGCCAAGCTTGATCGTCTACGATAAAGCAGACAGTCAGAAGTAACGGAGGTCGAAAATGTTCGTAATGTCTACTGCGAACTTACCCGATTTAGCCAATAAACGGCCGTCAAACAATTTATTCCCCCACTTAATTTTCGCCATACATCCAGACGTTTTCACGATGTCATCGGACGCCACAACACTATAAGACGCGTCTTGAACCCAAAACACCAGCGAAAACATTTCAAATACCGATTCGTACTGACGCGTGACACGCGAGTCGGATTGAAATTTGGATAAAAAAAAACAAAGCACTGCCAACATCCGTGAAATTCTGCATTAACATTCAGCTTGGTTTCGTTCACGAAACCGTGATGCAACGAGTTTGAGCTTCAATGTAGCTCGAATGTTTATGTTTTCAGGGGGAAAAACGGGACTGTTGGTGGTCGAGCCGTGACGATGAATTATGGTCTCACGTTGCACGGAAAAGCGTTGTTCTCCATGCAATGCGTAGAGAAATGCCGAAAATCTTATCCCGGCGAGGGATCGAGACGATGGCATAATTTCCCGCTTCCTTTTGGCCAAAAACGACACGTTGTCGAAAAAAAAAGTAATCATTTTCGTGTGGTGGATCGAAGAACCTCAATTTTTGTTTCAAAATTGGAAAAAAGGTCTTTTTTCGCTCAAAATCGTAACAATTAACCGATAATCGCATCACGGTGAGCGATTAAAAGAATGCAACGAGTTTGAGATCCAACGTAGATCGAATTTTCATGATTTCAGGAAAGAGGGCACAATTTCCCGCTTCGTTTTGGCTAAAAACGACACGTTGTCGAAAAAAAGTCATCATTTTCGTGTGCTGGATCGAAGACGATCAATTTTCGCTTACGAAATTGATAAATAATGTCTTTTTTCGCTCAAAATCGTTGCAATTAACCAATAATCACGCCTCGCTGAGCGATTAAAAGAAGGCAACGAGTTCGAGATCTAACGTAGATTGAATTTTCATGATTTCAGGAAAGAGGGCACAATTTCCCGCTTCGTTTTAGCTAAAAACGACACGTTATCGAAAAAAAGTCATCATTTTCGTGTGCTGGATCGAAGACGATCAATTTTCGCTCCGAAATTGATAAATAACGTCTTTTTTCCCTCAAAATCGTGGCAATTAACCAACAATCACGCCTCGCTGAGCGATTAAAAGAAGGCAACGAGTTCGAGATCTAACGTAGATCGAATTTTCATGATTTCAACAAAAAGAACAGAACTGTCGATTGGTCAATCCGTGACGACGAATTACCGTCTCACGGTGCACGGAAAAGCGTTGTTTTCCATGCAGTGCGCAGTAAAATGCCAAAAATCTTATACCGGCGAGGGATCGAGACGATGGCTCAATTTTTCGCTTCGTTTTGGCTAAACACGACACGTTGTCCAGAAAAAATCGTCATTTTCGTGTGGTGAATCGAAGACGATCAATTTTCATTTCGAAATTGATAAATAACGTCTTTTTTCCCTCAAAATCGTGGCAATTAACCAACAATCACGCCTCACTGAGCGATTAACAGAAGGCAACGAGTTCGAAATCTAACGTAGATCGAATTTTCATGATTTCAGGAAACAGGGCACAATTTCCCGCTTCGTTTTGGCTAAACCGACACGTTGTCGAAAAAAAAGTCATCATTTTCGTGTGCTGGATCGAAGACGATCAATTTTCGTTTCAGAATTGGAAAAAAAAGGTCTTTTTTCGCTCAAAATCGTTGCAATCAACCGATAATCGCGCCTCGCTGAGCGATTAAAAGAATGCAACGAGTTTGCGATCGAATGTTGATCGAATTTTCATGATTTCAACAAAAAGAACAGAATTTCCCGTCGATTCTGGCTAAAAACGACACGTTATCGAAAAAAAAGTCATCATTTTGGTGTGGTGGATCGAAAACGATCAATTTTCGTTCCGAAATTGATAAATAACGTCTGTTTTCCCTCAAAATCGCGACAATTAACCAACAATCACGCCATGCTGAGCAATTAAAAGAAGGCAACGAGTTCGAGATCTAACGTAGATCGAATTTTCATGATTTCAGGAAAGAGGGCACAATTTCCCGCTTCGTTTTGGCTAAACACGACACGTTGTCGAAAAAAAAGTCATCATTTTGGTGTGGTGGATCGAAAACGATCAATTTCCGTTCCGAAATTGATAAATAACGTCTTTTTTCCCTCAAAATCGCGACAATTAACCAACAATCACGCCTCGCTGAGCGATTAAAAGAAGGCAACGAGTTCGAGATCTAACGTAGATCGAATTTTCATGATTTCAGGAAAGAGGGCACAATTTCCCGCTTCGTTTTGGCTAAAAACGACACGTTGTCGGAAAAAAAGTCATCATTTTCGTGTGCTGGATCGAAGACGATCAATTTTCGTTTCAAAATTGGGAAAAAAAGGTCTTTTTTCGCTCAAAATCGTTGCAATCAACCGATAATCGCGCTTCGGTGAGCGATTAAAAGAATGCAACGAGTTTGCGATCGAATGTTGATCGAATTTTCATGATTTCAGGAAACAGAATAGAACTGTCGATTGGTCAATCCGTGACGACGAATTACCGTCTCACGGTGCACGGAAAAGCGTTCTTTTCCATGCAGTGCGCAGTAAAATGCCAAAAATCTTATCCCGGCGAGGGATCGAGACGATGGCTCAATTTTCCGCATCGTTTTGGCTAAACACGACACGTTGTCGAAAAAAAAGTCATCATTTTGGTGTGGTGGATCGAAAACGATCAATTTCCGTTCCGAAATTGATAAATAACGTCTTTTTTCCCTTAAAATCGCGACAATTAACCAACAATCACGCCTCGCTGAGCGATTAAAAGAAGGCAACGAGTTCGAGATCTAACGTAGATCGAATTTTCATGATTTCAGGAAAGAGGGCACAATTTCCCGCTTCGTTTTGGCTAAAAACGACACGTTGTCGAAAAAAGTCATCATTTTCGTGTGCTGGATCGAAGACGATCAATTTTCGCTCCGAAATTGATAAATAACGTCTTTTTTCCCTCAAAATCGTGGCAATTAACCAACAATCACGCCTCGCTGAGCGATTAAAAGAAGGCAACGAGTTTGAGATCCAACGTAGATAGAATTTTCATGATTTCAGGAAACAGGGCACAATTTCCCGCTTCATTTTGGCTAAAAACGACACGTTGTCGAAAAAAAAGTCATCATTTTCGTGTGCTGGATCGAAGACGATCAATTTTCGCTCCGAAATTGATAAATAACGTCTTTTTTCCCTCAAAATCGTGGCAATTAACCAACAATCACGCCTCGCTGAGCGATTAAAAGAAGGCAACGAGTCTGAGATCCAACGTAGATAGAATTTTCATGATTTCAGGAAACAGGGCACAATTTCCCGCTTCGTTTTGGCTAAAATCGACACGTTGTCGAAAAAAAGTCATCATTTTCGTGTGCTGGATCGAAGACGATCAATTTTCGCTCCGAAATTGATAAATAACGTCTTTTTTCCCTCAAAATCGTGGCAATTAACCAACAATCACGCCTCGCTGAGCGATTAAAAGAAGGCAACGAGTTCGAGATCTAACGTAGATCGAATTTTCATGATTTCAGGAAAGGGGGCACAATTTCCCGCTTCGTTTTGGCTAAAAACGACACGTTGTCGAAAAAAAGTCATCATTTTCGTGTGCTGGATCGAAGACGATCAATTTTCGCTCCGAAATTGATAAATAACGTCTTTTTTCCCTCAAAATCGTGGCAATTAACCAACAATCACGCCTCGCTGAGCGATTAAAAGAAGGCAACGAGTTCGAGATCTAACGTAGATCGAATTTTCATGATTTCAGGAAAGAGGGCACAATTTCCCGCTTCGTTTTGGCTAAAAACGACACGTTGTCGAAAAAAAAAGTCATCATTTTCGTGTGCTGGATCGAAGACTATCAATTTTCGTTTTAAAATTGGAAAAAAGGTCTTTTGTCGCTCAAAATCGTTGCAATCAACCGAGCATCGCGCCTCGGTGAGCGATTAAAAGAATGCAATCAGTTTGAGATCCGATGTAGATCGAATTTTCATGATTTCAGCAAAAAAACAGAACTGTCGATTGGTCAATCCGTGACGACGAATTACTGTCTCACGGTGCACGGAAAAGCGTTGTTTTCCATGCAGTACGCATAAAAATGCCAAAAATCTTATCCCGGCGAGGGATCGAGACGATGGCTCAATTTTCCGCATCGTTTTGGCTAAACACGACACGTTGTCGAAAAAAAAAGTCATCATTTTCGTGCGGTGGATCGAAGAGGATCAATTTCCGTTTCAAAATTGGAAAAAGGTCTTTTTTCGCTCAAAATCGTTGCAATTACCCAATAATCGCGCCTCGGTGAGCGATTAAAAGAATGCAACCAGTTTGAGATCCAATGTAGATCGAATTTTCATGATTTCAGGAAACAGGGCACAATTTCCCGCTTCGTTTTGGCTAAACACGTGTGTTGTCGAAAAAAAAGTCATCATTTTCGTGTGGTGGATCGAAGACAATCAATTTTCGTTACGAATTTGATCAATAACGTCTTTTTTCTCTCAAAATCGTGGCAATGAACCAATAATCGCACCTCGGTGAGCGATTAAAAGAATGCAACGCGTTTGAGATCCAACGTAGATCGAATAATCATGCTTTCAGGAGAAAGAACAGAACTGTCGATTGGTCAATCCGTGACGACGAATTACCGTCTCACGGTGCACGGAAAAGCGTTGTTTTCCATGCAGTGCGCAATAAAATGCCAAAAATCTTTTCCCGGCGAGGGATCGAGACGATGGCACAATTTCCCGCTTCTTTTTGGCTAAAAACGACACGTTGTCGAAAAAAAAGTCATCTTTTTCGTATGGTGGATCGAAGACATTCAATTTCCGTTACGAAATTGATAAATAACGTCTTTTTCCCCTCAAAATCGTCGCAATGAACCAATAATCGCACCTCGGTGAGCGGTTAAAAGAATTCAACCAGTTTTAGATCCAACGTAGATCGAAATTTCATGATTTCAGGAAACACAATAGAACTGTCCATTGGTCAATCCATGACGACAAATTATCGTCTCACGTTGCACGGAAAAGCGTTATTTTCCCTGCAATGCGTAGTAAAATGCAAAAAATCTTATCCCGACGAGAGATCGAGACGATGGCACAATTTCCCGCTTCGTTTTGGCTAAAAACGACACGTTGTCGAAAAAAAGACATCATTTTCGTGTGGTGGATCGAAGACGATCAATTTTCGTTTCGAAATTGATAAATAACGTCTTTTTTCGCTCAAAATCGTTGCAATTAACCAATATGCCAAAAATCTTATCCCGGCGAGGGATTAAGACATCTGCAATAATTTTTGGTGCGTTTTTGTGAAATAAACGGCTTCGTCGAGGGGAACTTTTTTCAAAAAAAATTATGAATTTTCAGGATTTTCATCTCTGAATTGCATGAATAAAAAAGTCGTTAAGAATGTCATTGGTACGAAATATGGGAGTTATCAATTTTATTAAGATTAAGATGACTGCGAGAATTTTCGCTTCGGTTTCATCAAACAAACGACTTTATCGGGAAAAAAATCATCATTGTGCGATCACGTCAGCTGATGTTCGCATTTCCAACCGCTTTCAATCTGTCAAAACAGTCAAAACATTCGTCGTGACACATTGCTAACGTCACTCGACAGTTTCATGTTTCTCGCGCAAAAGTCGAGTCGTGTGACATTGCCGCCGAAAGAATCGACAAACGTTTCTGCTGTGAATGTGAGCGAGAGCCCCGTCTTAGCCCCTATGTCAGACGGCAGTGAGGCGTCGCACATCATGGCCGCCAGCGACCTTCTCATTGGCTTAAAAATCCAAAATTCTATTGCTTGCCATTTAAAACCTGTTGTGAATTTTGAAAAACCGTTAAGTAGGATTGCTCCTGATACCGTCCCGGAACCGAGGATACCCGGACAGCAAGTCTTTCTGAATCACCCTGTATATAAAAGAGTCGCGTGACTGACTGACTGACTGACTGACTGACTGACTGACTGACTGACAGACAACGCACAGCCTAAACCAATGAAGTTAGGATCGTGAAATTTGTCACGGTTACTCCTCTCGCATCGTAGACGCTCACTAAGAACGGATTTTGTTCGTTCTCTATCCAAAAAAAAATTATCGAAATTTTTTTTTTTTCGAATTTTTTTTTTTTCAATTTTTTTTTTCAATTTTTCTTTCTATACTCTTCTACCTCAATAAACGTTCACCGAGAACGGATTTTGTTCGGTCTCCACCAAAAAAAAATGATAAAAAAAATTTATCAAAATTTTGTTTTCTCATCTACATACATGAAAGAGTCGCGTGACTGACTGACTGACTGACTGACTGACTGACTGACTGACTGACTGACTGACTGACTGACTGACTGACTGACTGACTGACAGACAACGCACAGCCTAAACCAATGAAGTTAGGATCGTGAAATTTGTCACGGTTACTCCTCTCCCATCGTAGACGCTCACTAAGGACGGATTTTGTTCGTCCTCTATCCAAAAGAAAATTATTGCGAATTTTTTTTTTAGACAATTTTTAGATACATTTTTAGATAATTATCTAGATTTTTTAGATAATTTTTAGATACATTTTTAGATAATTATGTATCTAGAATTTTGAGATAATTTTTAGATACATTTTTAGATAATTATCTACATTTTTGCGATACTTCTTTTTTAGATAGAGGACGAACAAAATTCTAAAAAAAAAATTTTTTTTTCAAATTAAAAAAATAATCCGTTAGAGAAATTGAGTGTTTACCATGGCAACGGTTACCATGGCAACGGTTACCATGGCAACGGTTACCATGGCAACGGTGACCATGGCAACGGTTATCATGGCAACGGTTACCATGGCAATGGTTGCCGTGGTAATCGTTTCCTTAGCAACCACTGCCATGGTAATTTATATATATAAAAGAGTCGCGTGACTGACTGACTGACTGACTGACTGACTGACTGACTGACTGACTGACTGACTGACAGACAACGCACAGCCTAAACCAATGCAGTTAGGATCATGAAATTTGTCACGGTTACTCCTCTCGCATCGTAGACGCTCACTAAGAACGGATTTTGTTCGTTCTCTATCCAAAAAAAAATTATCGAAAGTTTTTTTTTTTTTTTTCAATTTTTTTTTTCAATATTTTTTTTTCAATTTTCTTCTATACTCTTCTACCTTAATAAACGTTCACCGAGAACGGATTTCGTTCGTTCTCCACCAAAAAAAAATGAAAAAAAAAATTTATCAAAATTTTTTTTTCTCGTCTATCTATCTATATATATAAAAGAGTTGCGTGACTGACTGACTGACTGACTGACTGACTGACAGACAACGCACAGCCTGAACCAATGAAGTTAGGATCGTGAAATTTGTCATGGTTACTCCTCTCCCATCGTAGACGCTCACTAAGAACGGATTTCGTTCGTTCTCTATCCAAAAAAAAATTATTGCGAATTTTTTTTTCAGACAATTTTTAGAAACATTTTTAGATAATTATCTAGATTTTTTAGATAATTTTTAGATACATTCTTAGATAATTATCTAGATTTTCCAGATAATTTTCAGATACATTTTTAGATAATTATCTAGATTTCTTAGATAATTTTTAGATAAATTTTTAGATAATTATCTAGATTTTTCAGATAATTTTTAGATACATTTTTAGATAATTATTTAGATTTTTTAGATAATTTTTAGATACATTTTTAGATAATTATCTAGATTTTTTAGATAATTTTTAGATACATTTTTAGATAATTATCTAGATTTTTTCGATAATTTTTTTTTAGATAGAGGACGAACAAAATTCTAAAAAAAAATTTTTTTTAAATTAAAAAAAAAATCCGTTAGAGAAATTGAGCGTTTACCATGGCAACGGTTACCATGGCAACGGTTACCATGGCAACGGTTACCATGGCAACGGTGACCATGGCAACGGTTATCATGGCAACGGTTACCATGGCAACGGTTGCCATGGCAACGGTTATCATGGCAACGGTTACCATGGCAATGGTTGCCATGGTAATCGTTTCTTTAGCAACCACTGCCATGGTAATTCTATATATATACAAGGTATGCCCGCTTCGCCGGGCACACAATAGTATCCAACACAGATTTTCACATGACCTATGTGGTACTGTACTGTGTAAGGGGATGCGTTTTCATTTCTTCACATAGGACTTCACATGGGCAGATTTGACGATGTTGAAATATGCTTCGTTGGAATGCAACGAAATTCGTTTTTTTCTTGAGCAAATCTCATGAATTTAATTCGATATTTAATCGAGACGATAAAATTATCGTTTTTCAGGATTCAAACACAAAATTGAAACGAAAATTGGGTTATTATTTTTTGAATTCAACAAAAAATTAAGGGTAAGGGTATTTTTCATTGACCTCAACGTTGCGAACTGCAGTGTCGATTTGATTCGATGTTTGGCTCGACAAAACTTGACGAAATTGTTTAAATGTTGTCGATTTATCAATACCGATGATAGCTCAAGCGAATAAAGATGGGAGTCAGGATGAGTTGGATGACTAGGTTCCTGATAAAAGAATTAGAGCCAGTAGTGCGTAACTTGGCATTTCCCTTCTATAAAAAAAAAGAAAAAAATTACTGTCCACAGTTTTTTTCGCTCTATATCAGATTTGATATTTTTAAGTTTTGCATTTTCAGGGCAGATTCGTAGAGAGTTAAATCAAAATAATAATAGGTTAAATTTTATATTGTGAAACGCAAGCGAAGTCGCGTGCGAAAACCTATGTGAAAAAATGAAAACGCATACCTTTACACAGTACCACATAGGTCATGTGGCAATCTGTGTGCGATACCATTGTGTGCCCGGCGAAGCGGGCGTACCTTGGCTAGTCTATATATATAAAAGAGTCGCGTGACTGACTGACTGACTGACTGACTGACTGACTGACTGACTGACTGACTGACAGACAACGCACAGCCTAAACCAATGAAGTTAGGATCGTGAAATTTGTCACGGTTACTCCTCTCGCATCGTAGACGCTCACTAAGAACGGATTTTGTTCGTTCTCTATCCGAAAAAAAATTATGGAAATTTTTTTTTTTTTTCCATTTTTTTTTTTCAATTTTTTTTTTTTTTAATTTTTTTTCTATTCTCTTCTACCTCAATGAACGTTCACCGAGAACGGATTTTGTTCGTTCTCCACCAAAAAAAATGAAATAAAAAATTTATCAAAAAATTTTTTTCTTATCTATATATATAAAAGAGTCGCGTGACTGACTGACTGACTGACTGACTGACTGACTGACTGACTGACTGACAGACAACGCACAGCCTAAACTAATGAAGTTAGGATCGTGAAATTTGTCACGGTTACTCCTCTCGCATCGTAGACGCTCACTAAGAACGGATTTTGTTCGTTCTCTATCCGAAAAAAAATTATCGAAATTTTTTTTTTTTTTCCATTTTTTTTTTCAATTTTTTTTTTAAAAATTTTTTTTCTATTCTCTTCTACCTCAATGAACGTTCACCGGAACGGATTTTGTTCGTTCTCCACCAAAAAAAATGAAATAAAAAATTTATCAAAAAATTTTTTTCTTATCTATATATATAAAAGAGTCGCGTGACTGACTGACTGAGTGACTGACTGACTGACTGACTGACTGACTGACTGACTGACTGACTGACTGACTGACAGACAACGCACAGCCTAAACTAATGAAGTTAGGATCGTGAAATTTGTCACGGTTACTCCTCTCGCATCGTAGACGCTCACTAAGAACGGATTTTGTTCGTTCTCTATCCGAAAAAAAATTATGGAAATTTTTTTTTTTTTCCATTTTTTTTTTTCAATTTTTTTTTTTTTAATTTTTTTTCTATTCTCTTCTACCTCAATGAACGTTCACCGAGAACGGATTTTGTTCGTTCTCCACCAAAAAAATGAAAAAAAAAATTTATCAAAAATTTTTTTTCTTATCTATACATATAAAAGAGTCGCGTGACTGACTGACTGACAGACAACGCACAGCCTAAACCAATGAAGTTAGGATCGTGAAATTTGTCACGGTTACTCCTCTCCCATCGTAGACGCTCACTAAGGACGGATTTTGTTCGTCCTCTATCCAAAAAAAAATTATCGCAAATTTTTTTTGTTAGACAATTTTTAGATACATTTTTAGATAATTATCTAGATTTTTTAGATACATTTTTAGATAATTATCTAGATTTTTTAGATAATTTTTAGATACATTTTTAGATAATTATCTAGATCTTTCAGATAATTTTTAGATACATTTTTAGGGAATCATCTAGATTTTTTAGATAATTTTTTTTTAGGTAGACGAACAAAATTCTAAAGAAAATTTGTTTTTTTTAAATAAAAAAAAAAATCCGTTAGAGAAATTGAGCGTTTACCATGGCAACGGTTACCATGGCAACGGTTACCATGGCAACGGTTACCATGGCAACGGTTATCATGGCAACGGTTACCATGGCAACGGTTGCCATGGTAATCGTTTCCTTAGCAACCACTGCCATAGTAATTGTATATATATACAAGGTATGCCCACTTCGCCGGGCACACAATAGTATCCAACACAGATTTTCACATGATCTATGTGGTACTGTACTGTGTAAGGCGATGCGTTTTCAATTCTTCACATAGGACTTCACATGGGCAGATTTGAGGATGTTGAAATATGCTCCGTTGGAATGCAACGAAATTCGCTTTTTTCTTGAGCAAATCTCATGAATTTTATTCGATATTTAATCGAGACGATAAAATGATCGTTTTTCAGGATTCAAACTAAAAATTGATACGAAAATTGGCGTTTCTATTCACGTTGAACAAAAAATTAAGGGAAAAAGTATTTTGCGTTGGACCTCAACGTTACGAATTTCAGTGTCATTTTGATTTGACGATGTTGAAATATGCTTCTTTGGACTGCAACGAAATTCGGGTTTTTCTCGAGCAAAAGTCATTAATTAAATTCAATATTCAATCAAGACGATAAAACGATCGTTTTTCAGGATTCAAAAACAAAATTGATACGAAAATTAGGTTATTTTTTTTATGAATTTAACAAAAAATTAAGGGTAAGGGTATTTTTCATTGACCCCAACGTTGCGAACTGCAGTGTCGTTTTGATTCGATGTTTGGCTCGACAAAACTTGACAAAATTGTTTAAATGTTGTCGTTTTATCAATACCGATGATAGCTCAAGCGAATGAAGATGGGAGTCAGGATGAGTGGGATGACTGGGTTCCTGATAAAAGAATTAGAGCCAGTAGTGCGTAACTTGGCATTTCCCTTCTATAAAAAAAAGACAAAAATTACTGTCCACAGTTTTTTTCGCTCTATATCAGATTTGATATTTTTAAGTTTTGCATTTTGAGGGCAGATTCGTAGAGAGTTCAATCAAAATAATAATAGATCAAATTTGATATTGTGAAACGCAAGCGAAGTCGCGTGCGAAAACCTATGTGAAAAAATGAAAACGCATACCTTTACACAGTACCACATAGCTCATGTGGCAATCTGTGTGCGATACCATTGTGTGCCCGGCGAAGCGGGCGTACCTTGGCTAGTATTCTTAATCTCAATTAAATAACTTTGCAAAAGTAAAAAAAAAGAACGCCAAGTATTAAAAATAAATTGAAATCATTTTTTTTAAGCCAAGAAAAATAAACCGGCGACGACAAAAACTTAGGGTGCATGGTTAAGACAATAAGCATTATAACAGGCATAGGATCATGTCTATGTTTTAAATTTTCCCGGGCTTATTCTCTTAACCAAGCACCCCAAGTTTTTGTCGTCGCCGGTTGATTTTTCTTGGCTTAAAAAAAATGATTTCAATTTATTTTTAATACTTGGCGTTCTTTTTTTTTACTTTTGCAAAGTTATTTAATTGAGATTTCATTTCTTTTTGGAAGTTGATTTTTTTTTTTTTAATATAACGAAATAATAACGAAAATAATAACGAAATAAATAAATAAATGACTAAATATAATGTGTGGGTGGGTGTGAGGCTGTGCAAATCAATGTGATTATTTCAAAATAGTGATTCCGTCCTCGGGGGGGCTCCGCCCCTTCGACCCCCGTTGCGGGGGGCTCTGCCCCCCAACCCCCCCGCGCGGGTGCTCTGGCTCCGCCCCCGCGCGGGGGTTGCGCCCCCTCGACCCCCATTGCCCCCGCTTCGCTTGCCTGATAGCCGAAATAGGTGACCCGGATTACCCCTCATTCGCGATAACGTTGGAATAGACATATATATATTTTGTGACGTCACTGTGGAATAATTTTTCGATAATGAAAACGGGCTCGGTAAAACACTGATGTCACGGTTTCAGGGACTTCTCAAGGTCACAGGTAAAAAATTCATGGACCATTGGATGCACCACCCACGACATATATATATAAACTGCCATTACATTTTTTATAAACCGACGCGTTTTTTAATGACAACCACTTTAAGTTTGAACGTAACGGAAAAACGCCCAATCTCGAGTATATAGACACGCGGTGCAACTTGCCTTGTCGATTCGAACTTTTCTTTTTAATACTTGGCGTCAAGACGCTACCGCGTCTCTAAATATATAAATTCGTCATCCTCGTCGTCGTCGTATTCCCTGTCGTCGTCGTCCTCCTCGTCCTCGTCCTCGTCGTCCTCGTCGTCGTCCTCGTCGTCGTCCCCGTCGTCGTCCCCGTCGTCGTCCCCGTCGTCGTCCTCGTCGTCGTCCTCGTCGTCGTCCTCGTCGTCGTCCTCGTCGTCGTCCTCGTCGTCGTCCTCGTCGTCGTCCTCGTCGTCGTCCTCGTCGTCCTCGTTGCCGTCCTCGTTGTCGTCCTCGTCGTCGTCGTCGTCCTCGTCGTCCTCGTCGTCCTCGTTGTCGTCCTCGTCGTCGTCGTCGTCGTCCTCGTCGTCGTCGTCGTTCTTGTCGTCGTCGTCGTCGTCGTCGACCTCGTCGTCCTCGTCCCAGTGATTGAACACGTTTACGAGCTTTAAAGAGATGAGCATTGTTGCGATGCCCTAAGCAAGATGATTCCAACAATTAGGGTAGACATTTTGAAAATGAAACGACCGAAGGAACCGCAGGATCCTGTGATCCATTCTGGATTCGTCCGCATAATCGTCTATTGATAATTCGAATGTGTCGACATGGAGTGAGAGGTGAACTGGGATCGAATTCAGTTCCATCGTTCTCCAGATGAATCCAATTGCAAAAGCTGGTGGACCCGGTTTGAAACGTGGTTACTTCGTGGAAACCATCAACCCCAAGGTTGGATTGATGAGTTTTTTGGTCAAAGTTCACTCGTTTCATGGATTAAACCGGTCCACGAGATTTGGAGCAATGACGATCAATTTTCGTTCCGAAATTGATAAATAACGTCTTTTTTCCCTCAAAATCGTGGCAATTAACCAATAATCGCACCTCGGTGAGCGATTAAAAGAATGCAACGAGTTTGAGATCCAATGTAGATCGAATTTTCATGATTTCAGGAAAAAGAATAGAACAGTCTACTGGTCAATCCGTGACGACGTATTATCGTCTCACGTTGCAAGGAAAAGCGTTATTTCCCATGCAATGCGCAGTGAAATGCCGAAAATCTTATCCCGGCGAGGGATCGAGACGATGGCACAATTTCCCGCTTCGTTTTGGCTAAACACGAAACGTTGTCGAAAAAAAAGTCATCATTTTCGTGGGATGGATCGAAGACGATCAATTTTCGTTACGAAATTGATAAATAACGTCTTTTTTCCCTCAAAATCGTGGCAATTAACCAATAATCGCACCTCGGTGAGCGATTAAAAGAATGCAACGAGTTTGAGATCCAACGTAGATCAAATTTTCATGATTTCAGAAAAAAGAACAGAACAGTCCACTGGTCAATCCGTGACGACGTATTATCGTCTCACGTTGCACGGAAAAGCGTTGTTTTCCATGCAATGCGTAGAAAAATGCAAAAAATCTTATCCCGGCGAGGGATTAAGACAACTGCAATAATTTTTGCTTCGTTTTCATGAAATAAACGGCTTCGTCGAGCAGAATTTTTTTCAAAGGAATGATGAATTTTCAGGATTTCTATCTCCGAATCCCATGAAGAAAAAAATGTGAAAAAATCGTTAAGAACTCAAAGAGTCTGGGCGACTGGTTGACTTGGGTCAATCTTGGAAAATAGTCTTGGCGAGACTCTAAAACAATCTGGACGAGACTCGAAAACGAGTTCAAAAAGGAGTTCGCTCTAACACTCTTCGCAGCAAGGACCGCGTTTCCAACTGTTTTCGAAAAAATTGGTTTTATCCCTTTCCGGGCATTTCTTCAACGATATCGTTGGATAACACATTTTTTCTGTAAAAAAATACACAAAATTTTTCGCAAAATTCATTTGGTCACGAGAACTCTCATTTTTCCCAGCCTCTGAAATTTCGAAAAACGAAAAATTGAGGATCGCAAACCACGAGCAACCGAACCTCACTTGCGTGTGACAGCTGCAAGCTGACAGCGGCCCGTCGTGCAGACAGCGGCGGCCCGCTGCTTGGTTCACGGCTCATTCCATTCCATCGTTCCTCCGTTCACTTTTCAAATCAACCGATTTCGCAGATATTTGATTTTTTTTCGCAGCGAGGAAAAATTCGAAATAACTTTACCAGGGGTGCTTTGTTTTCAGAAAAATTCGCACTTTAATATTGATCAGGGCTTCATATCCGTTTAATAAAAAATTCAACTTTTTTTTCCTCGCCCCGCAAAACATATGCCCTTAACAATTGCGGCCTATTTTTTTCTGAAAAAAGCGAGGAAAACCATTGAGAAAGCACCCCCGAAACACCCCGATATCACCTCGCAAATGGCCGTAAAAAAGCAGAAATTCGAATTTTTAATCATGGGATGAGAATGCGAAAAGAGAGTAAAATTTATTTGGAAGAGGTCGTTACAGAGCATGAAAAAAAAAATCAGCCCGATTATCGCTGGTGCCGCGATACGGAATATTTACCGAACGAATCAATTTTGGTAGTCAGGATATATGGTAATTTATTTCCACTTTTTATTTTATTTGTTGTCCTCCAACAATTATCATCACAATTAGCACATGGTTCCACCGTTGGAAGAAGCATCACATTGTTTCAACCTTTCTCCATCCCGCTCGGTTCCTTGTTCCAACTTTTTTGACCCGACGATCGATGTGTTAGCCTGCCACGGTCACATCGCTTCGGCGCTGTCAGATATTAGCTAGGTTATTGTTGGTTAAAAATTGCGCCTGACACATCAGTCTGAAACTCTTCCGAACTTCGAACAACTTCAACAAATGACGATACACGGTCGGTAAAATCGCTACTTTTTGGTTTGCCCAGGCATTAATCCATAGTAGTGTACGTACATTCGAGATCTTTGGCTAGCATGAATTCATCATAATATTCAGGATAATCATGCTGGAATCCTCCAAAATGGAGAAACCCTTGAACCGAATGTGTTAAGGGCGTACGTTCGTCTATTAAATGAAGTCATTCATTTATGAGCTCTTGGCTATGGCACAATGATTTCATTTTTTTTTGTTTTATTTGAGTTTGACACTTTTTGATAAGATTTTTATGAAAATCAAAAGATGGTTTGCAGTGAAGGAAAAATAAAATACGTAAATTTAGTAAATCAAAAGTGTTACATTGCAAAGTAATATCAAGAAAAAATTGGGTCGTTATATTTCAACTGAGGTTGCGATTTTTTAATAGTTGGCGTTCTTTTTTTTACTTTTCTGGAGTATTTTTCCACGTTTATCCTCCTATTCTTTGGAGGGCGGGGTCGCAGGTGGTATGGGGATCTTCCGTCACGTCCTTCGCTGCTGATGGAGCGTCTTCTTCTGGTGACTCCCGGTTGATGGTTGATGTACCCGTGGATTTTCCGCGGCCTTCCGCGTTGCCTGGGTTGACTAGTTTGGCTTTCGTCTGGTGGCCGTGGAGATTGAGTCAGTTTTGGCTCGTGGATCGCCTCCAGGAGTTTTGCCGTAGGGTTTGGCATTAACTCCGGAAACTCTTTGGTCGTCTCTGGCGTTCCCCCTAAGGGTTCCGTAGGGGTTTGGATACCGGGATCGTCAGCTTTAGGACTAGGATTTACTTTTTGTAAGGTTGAGGAAGGTGTTCGCTCTGGGTGAGCAGATTTGAGCTGATTGCCGTGAATCTTGGCAATCCTGTTGTGCGTTTGCACGAGATAGATTTCTCTTCCGAGACAATCCTTGATTTCGAAAGGCTCAGTCCTTAACTGCTGCGTGCGTTTTGTCTTTGACTTGCGACGAGACGAACATGTCTCCTCTTTTCGCCGTCGCTTAAACTGGCTATCAGTCAAAAACAGACGCTTGTATTTCCTGGGCATCTCTACGTACAAGCTTCTTAATATGCAATATCCACCATATCTAACTGAATTACTACCCAGGGTTGACGAGAGTAATCGTCACTCAAGCAGACTACGAACGGCACCCCTCTCCTCAACGCAACTTTTTCAGATCCCTCTACACAGGACAGAAACATTACATAGATCTCACCGTCTTTCCTCTGCCTATTTCTGGCACTCGCTTCCCCCCGAGATTGTTTCGGCTACCTCCATGTCAATATTCAAGTCAAGACTTTTCGACTTTTTGCTCTGGTCTGAAAGCACAGCTGCTCAATCCTGAGCATCTTTTCTTTTCTTTCTCTTTTCTTTTCCACTTAGCACATCTAATCATAATTCTAATCCTAGGTTTAAGTTTACTCTTAAGTCCTCCTCACAAAATTGTTCATTACTTCAAGATATCATAGGCGATCTTTTCTATTCTTTTCTATTTTTATCTACTCTTACTTTATCTTTATGCTTACTGCTCGTCTCATGTCTGCGCTATATCTTACTGTTCGCTTATACCTTATCTACACTTGAACCTTGTTCTTCCGCTACTTTTATTATTTTTACTCTACCAGCAGCCTAAGCTGCATATTCTGTATCCTACTTCATTTTATTTTTGCCCCAAAGTTCGCTAGGGCATTACAATAAACTCAATTCAATTCTCTCTCTCTCTCTCTCTCTCTCTCTCTCTCTCTCTCTCTCTCAGTACAGTTTCATACGTGAGTACAGGCAGTTGTGATTTTCTTACTCCACTGTTATTAGAACTTTTACTGTTCCATACTGCCTTTGGGCCTTTTCTTTTAGGACCCAAGCGTGCCTTATATCGCTTTGCACCTATAGCCTCACTGGTCTTCATTTCTACTGGTGCAGAGTGACACATTCGTTGATTTTCGTACTGCTGCTTTTCCATTAAACTGGGCATTTCATCCTCCATTGTTCCTGGGATCGGCCGTGCGCAGGCGTCACCGCTCAGTGTGTTGAATCTACAAACATACTCCGCTGCCTGGTGTATTACACGGATATTATGTTTATTAGGGTGCTTTTTTTTTGGCGACAATTTTTTTTTTTACTCCCATCTCGCATTTTTATAGGGAATACCTTAAAGAAAATTCCCTGAAAATTTGAGCCCTTAATATTAATTTTAAGTACTCGCCCAAGGCGTCCAATGATTTCCCCTTTAAAATACACGAAAAGTTCGATTTTTCTTCTTAAAAGTTCTACAGATCAGAGGCATTTAAAGGTACGATCTTGGTCGACGAACCGATTTATTCATAATTGAATGCTCTACAAAAGTGTCCATTGTGACGTAATTGTCACTCGAACTGGCGAGGTCGTACGGGTCACTAAACCCAATTTTTTGATGAAATTCTCGTTTTTTTATCTCTATCTCGTAAATGACGAGAGCTACAGGAAAAATAGGAATGTCAAACTTGAAGGAAATTCAATTTCCTACAAAAAAGTATCCAAGCACTAAATCGCTAACATTGATATTTCTTGAGATATTGGGCTTTTAAGTTGAGGTAGTATGGAATTTTCATGGATTATTGAGCTAAATTGTATAAGTTGTTACTTTATGATTCTTTATTGTCATTCAAATCATCAAATATTTATTTTTTAAGTTTCAAATGATTGAAAAGTTGAATAACTGAACGTTTTGAAACTGGAATTCGAGAAAAAAACACATTTTCAAAGTGCCCAAAATTGTTTTTTTTACTTTTCACGAATTTTTCGATTGATTTTCCCCCGATTATTCTAATTTACTTACCAGTAATTGAATACCTATACATTTCTAGTTACAAATATGTTGTAAATTTACAAAAATTTTGTAAAATTTGTAAATTTCTAGTTGAAAATTTTGTAAATTTACAACATATTTTCGACTAGAAATTCATAGGTATTCAATTACTGGTAAGTAAATTAAAAGAATCGGGAGAAAATCAATTGAAAAATTCGTGAAAAGTGAAAAAAATAATTTTGAGCACTTGGAAAATGTGTTTTTTTCTTGAATTTCAGTTTCAAAACGTTCAATTATTCAACTTTCCAATCATTTGCAACTTAACGAATAAATATTTGATGATTTAAATGACAATAAAGAATAATAAATTAGCAACTTATCAAGAGACGCGGCAGCGGCTCGACGCCAAGTTTAAAAGAAAAGCGTAGCGCGCGAGCCGGCCGGACTCTTATATACTCGAAAATAGGCATTTTATGACGTCACACAAACTTTGAATCGTTTTAACGGGAAAACGGGTTGACAGAAAAATTTCGTATTAGATGTGAATTTTCTACGATTTTTTATCTTTGAAATGATCCTTGGCTGAAGAAAATCGGTTCAGTCAATTCAGAGAAATTACACATGTAAAATTTTGGCCGCGAATTCCAGCAACTTTTCTGTTTTGTCGAGTCATGGTGGACATTTCGGCCCGTGACGTCACCCGCTGAACGCGGTATCCCCACTCTCCGCGCTCAATGGCGCGCGGAGAGTGGGGATACCGCGCTCAATGGCGCGCGATTATCTCTGGTAATACTCAACAAAAAGGGTCCAACTTGGGCTCATTTTTTTCGTTTTTGAATGCAGAATCACGTGAGCTTGGGGAAATCTTGCTGGGAGTCAAAAAACTAGTCAAAAATACGATGAAACGATTTAAAAAAAGGGAGAACGAAGGGTGAAAGGGCGCGAGAGAGTAGGGAGAAATCTCGCTGGGACTTTTTTGAATTTTTGAAGGATTGACGGAGAGTCTGGCCGGGATTTTTTACGGGGTTGACCAGTGGTCTCGATGGACCTTTTTTAAGGGATAAACTCAGAGTCCCATCGAGATTTTTTCGAGGGATTAACGAAGAGTTTTGACGGGATTTTTTAAAAAGGGTTGACCAACAATCTTTATGAGAGTTTTTAAGGGATAAAGCAATAATCTTGCCGGGACTTTTTTAAGGGATTGACTAATTGTCTGGACGAGATTTTTTGAGGGGTTGACCGGGGGTCTCGACGCAAGTTTTTTGACCTTGGAACGGTAGCCTTATTTGATTCAACCTATTCCGGTAACGTAGGGTCATAAATGACCCCAATTCGAAAAATTCATGTGTTTCGTATGATTTAATGAAAAGGGTCCAACTTGGACTCATTCTTTTCGTTTTCGCAGAGAATTTTTTGAGGGATTGGCGATGAGTCTGTACGAGATTGTTTAAGGGGTTGTCCAGTGGCGGTCTCGACGAACGTTTTTTAAGAGATAAACTCGGAGTCCCATCGAGATTGTTTGAGGGATTAACGAAGAGTTTTGACGGGATTTTTTTATAAGGGTTGACCAAGGATCTTAATGAGAGTTTTTAAGGGATAAAGCAATAATCTTGCCGGCACTTTTTTAAGGGATTGGCCAATTGTCTAGACAGGATTTTTTGAGCGGTTGATCACGGGTCTCGACGCAAGTTTTTTGACATTAGAATGGTAGTCTCATTTTATTCAACCGATTCCGTCAACGTGGGGTCATAAATTACCCCAAATTTTAAAATTTCATGTCTCTGGTAAAATTTAAGGAAAAGGGTCCAATTTGGGCTCACTCTTACCGTTTTTTAAAGCAAGATTACGTGCACCTGGGGCAATTTTGCTCGGAGTCAAAAAATTAGCCAAAAATGCGATGAAACGATGAAAAAAACGTGAGAACGAAAAAGAGGAAGGGCGCGAGCGAGAAGGGTAAAATCTCGCCGGGACTTTTTTGACGGATTGACGAAGAGTCTGGACGGCAATTTTTAAAGGGTTACCCAAGGATCTTAATGAGAGTTTTTAAGGGATTAACCGCGAATCTCGCCGGGACTTTTTTAAGGGATTGGTCAAGTTAAAGGGTTTGATCATGACCCTCGTCGATATATTTTGAAGGGATTGACGGAAGCGGTGTTGACGGAAGTTTTCTAAGGGATTAAGTGGGAGCGTTACGGAGGCTCTTTTTATGGGATTCATAAAGAATATCGCCGCGATTTTTTCAAGAGATTCATCCAGATTCTCATCGAGACTTGTTTCAACAGATTAACCAAGAATCGTGCCGAGACTTTTTTAAGGGATTTGGTCATGAGTCTGGATGGCATTTTTTAAGGAGTCGACTAAGAGTTTCGGCGAGGTTTTTTTAACAGATTGTCCAAGAGTAGACGGGATTTTTTAAGGGATTGACGAAGGGCCTCACTGAGGTTTCATTCAGAGATTGACCACGAGTCTTTTCGAGGTTTCCTTAAGGGATTGAACAAGAGTCTCGACGAGAGGTTTTTAAGTGTTTGATCATAACCCTTGTCCAGATATTTAAAGAGATTTACCAGGGGTGTCGACAGAAGTTTTTAAAGAGATTCATTTTATTTCAAGAACGGCCATCCAGAATCAATATGCCTCCATAATTACAAAAAAAATGTTGATGAATATCCCGCTTTTCAAAAAGAAATGAAATCCGTGGAAAAATACTCTTAAAAAGTAAAAAAAAGAACGCCAACTTTAAAAGATCGCAACCTCAGTAGACGAATGATAACCCAATTTTCTTTAAACTACTTTGAATAAAAATTCCTCCATCATTAAATTGTTGATAAATATTCGCCTTTCCAAAAAGAAGAGAAATCCGTGGAAAAATACTCTTGAAAAGTGAAAAAAGAACGCCAACTTTAAAAGATCGCAACCTCAGTAGAAAAATGATGACACAATTTTCTTCATGTTTTTCAAATTTTCTCCATATAAATAAAAAACAATTTTGATTTACAAAATTTATTGCATTTTTTCTTCCCTACGAACGAACTTTTGACCTTCATTAAAATCTTCTCGAAAATTCTTAAGCTCAATTGACAAAAAGACACGAAATCATTGCAACACAGCCAAGAATTAAAAAAATAATGAATGGCTACATTTCACAGGGAAACGTGTGCACCCTCAATACATTTTGGGTATTTAAGGGTCTGCAAAAGCTCTGCAAAAAAAATGCAAAAAATTGGCGTGCATGGTTAACTAAAAAAGTTCGGCGAAGGGCTGTGTCATTGTTCTTATTAGAAGTTTCCGCATGCACGCGCAAGGTAGCATTATAACGTCATGTAATGGAAAATGGACCATCCTTCGAAATTCTAAATGTTCGTTGTTTTTTCTGTTCTCTTTCCGCGATGATAATTCCATATTATTCCAAATGTTCGCTGTTTATTCTGTTCTCTTTCCACGATGATATTTCCTATTTCCATATTAACCAAAAATCTTTCCTCTTTGCGTAATTAATAATCATTTTTGAAAGTCTGGAGAGCCAGGTGAAACGACACTTTTAAAAAATTTCATTTCATGCAATCTGATAAATATTTTCTTATCTTGACGAGATTTGAATGAACAAGATTTCGATTTTTCAGATGAAAAACAAATGGAAATTCTGTTTTAGGCAGTTGTTCAGGTTTGTCCGCCTCTCCCTTAAATTGATTCTTTATCTTCCCGGGCTTTTTTAGTTAACCATGCACGCCAATTTTTTGCATTTTTTTTGCAGAGCTTTTGCAGACCCTTAAATACCCAAAATGTATTGAGGGTGCACACGTTTCCCTGTGAAATGTAGCCATTCATTATTTTTTTAATTCTTGGCTGTGTTGCAATGATTTCGTGTCTTTTTGTCAATTGAGCTTAAGAATTTTCGAGAAGATTTTAATGAAGGTCAAAAGTTCGTTCGTAGGGAAGAAAAAATGCAATAAATTTTGTAAATCAAAATTGTTTTTTATTTATATGGAGAAAATTTGAAAAACATGAAGAAAATTGTGTCATCATTTTTCTACTGAGGTTGCGATCTTTTAAAGTTGGCGTTCTTTTTTCACTTTTCAAGAGTATTTTTCCACGTACAGTTTAGCTCAATAATCCATGAAAATTCCATACTACCTCAACTTAAAAGCCCAATATCTCAAGAAACATCGATGTTAGCGATTTGGTGCTTCAATACTTTTTTGTAGAAAATTGAATTCCCTCCAAGTTTGTCATTCTTATTTTTTCTGTAGCTCTTGTCATTTACGAGATAGAGGTAAAAAAACGAGAATTTCATGAAAAAATTGGGTTTAGTGACCCGTACGACCTCGCCAGTTCGAGTTACAATCACGTCACAAGGGACACTTTTGTAGAGCATTCAATTATGAATAAATCGGTTCGTCGACCAAGATCGTACCTTTAAATGCCTCTGATCTGTAGAACTTTTAAGGAGAAAAATCGAACTTTACGTGTATTTTAAAGGGGAAATCATTGGACGCCTTGGGCGAGTACTTAAAATTAATATTAAGGGCTCAAATTTTCAGGGAATTTTCTTTAAGGTATTCCCCACAAAAATGCGAGATGGGAGTGAAAAAAAATAAATGTCGCCAAAAAAAAAAGCACCCTAATGTTTATCATCTCATAATATTGTAATTGGCCGCTGTCACCTCTCGTGAGCTGCTTCGGTGAAACCCGTAGCTTACCGAAGTTTACCGAAACATCACTGCGCCGCTCTCTCTTCACTACCACGTGCTGCTGTCCTATCGATCTATCATCGACCGCTCGGCGCGAGCTCGGAACTTGCTCCCATTTGATTGGTCGAAATCTCCGAGCGTGCTCCTTCTACTTTGGTTACTCTGACCATACCCGGAGTTTACCGAAGATTACTGAATCATCACTGTATCGCTTCGTCTTTGCTACTGCTCCTTCGACAACGATCTACCATCGACCGCTCGCCGTGAGTTCTTAATCTGCTCTAATTTGCTTGGTCGTTACCTCGAGAGTGCTCCTACTGCTTCTCGCGGTCTGTACCTTGCGACCGAGCTATCCCGATTACGTACGGACACTGCCGACATATATTGCCGTCTTACTAACACGTGTAACCTCACCGACTTTCGCGAGCTGTCACTTGCAATTTTTTACGCGTTGTAGTTATTACTAATAGTGGCTACTACTCTCGAATTAGCATTATGTCTCGTTGCATGGTTTGCAATAAACCGCTAAAAAAGTCGGATCGATATTTAACTTGTTCTGGGGATTGTGGCGAGTCATGTCACTTAGATTGTGCAATTGATAAATTTGGCTATGATCGCCGTGATCTCCTTGGTTCTTCCACATTCCGATGTGGAGACTGTGCGTTACAACGCTCGTTTATTACGTCGCGCACGCCTGACTCGTCGCCGCCTCAGAGCACGTTGGTAAAGAAGGTCCCTATGATGGCATCCACGGGAGTGCCTACGACCTCAGACAATACTGATAAAATTGATTTAGTTCTCAGTCAATTGCAAATACTCACTACATCAGTTAACGATGTGAATCTAACTATGGCAGGGCTTGTGCAGGGAATGGAGGATCTGAGTTCGAAAGTTGAAAAGATAGATTCATCCCAAACTGAAGTATTGCAGAAATTTGCTGATCTTGATACTCGATCTTCTCAAGGAATTGCAGCGGTAAATTGCAAAGTTAATAACGTAGTTTCCTGTCTTAAGTCGGCAATACTACGAGCAGAGCTCAGTATCTCCGGCATTCCCGCTGATCTTGACGATACTCCCATGGGTATTGTTCGGAAAGTTTTCGCTGCATTAGGTTCACCCGAGCATGTTGATCACATTTCCGACATAAGAAATCTGCCGCCAAAACCTGTGCGTCTCAATAATGGTCAAGCAACTGATGGCTCAAACTCGCGGCCCAGTCAGCCCATCACTACACTTCTGGTTTCGCTCGATTCTCCTATTATCCGTGAACAAATACTTAACAAAAAGAGAGCTAAAAAACGCTTATTGGTCAGCGAGGTGTTTGACATTCATCATCAAGGCCAGATTTATGTGAACGAGAATTTGCCATCGCATTCTTACCAATTACGTAAACTTGCTCGGGCAAAAGTGTCAGAGAAGGGTTGGAGGGCGTGTTTTACTGAAGCGGGAATAACTTATGTGTCTAAGTCCCATGGTTCTCCTCCGGTAATGATCACTTCGGAGGCCGATCTTGAACTCATAAATTGACAATCACCAACCAGGAGAAATGGCAAAACTATTGAATCTAATGCGACCTTATCATCAAATATTATTTCTGGCAATACTCAGATACTCAATGTCGCTCATTTCAACGCAAATTCACTGTTAGGCCATATTGAACAAATCACAGCATATTTCACTGATAGTCACCAGTTTTATCATGTTATTGCGATAACAGAAACATGGTTACACCCGCGCATATCGGATGATCTCATAAAACTGGATAATTATAATTTGATCCGCAATGATAGAGATTGTTGTCGAGGCGGTGGTGTAGTTATCTATGTACACAATTCACTGAATATAAAATTCTTGGAATCATCGGCAAATGTATCACTTAATGAGTCTGAATATATTATGCTTGAATTGCGCTCCTCCCTTGGCGAGTCTCTACTCCTAGTCGTCATATATCGGCGGCCCAAGGGCCACTTTCTAAATGGCTTTTTCTCGTTTTCACTCAATTATCTGCCCACGTTCAAAAATATTATCATAACCGGTGACTTAAACAGTAATCTATGTACTCAAAATCCCGAAGCCACCTCGCTCAGGGATCTAGCATCTGCACACTCTCTTCACATAGTTGAATCCGAACCGACTTTTCACACGTTAACTTCGCACACGTGGCTTGACGTGTTTCTTATCGATTCGGAAGATAAACTCTGTCGATTCACGAAAAGCGAGGCACCATTTATTGCAGGCCATGATATGATTGAACTTGAGTATATATTTGACTGTAGGACGAGGCCTGTTCGAACCATTACTCGACGCTGCATAAAAGAATTTGATGTGACAGTGTTTCGTGACCACCTAGCGCCCTTACTAACCTCGATGGCGATCGATATACAAGAAAATTCAGGCATTGACAAATTCGTTGATACTTTATCTACTACTATTAACTCGGTGTTTAATACACTTGCTCCATTTCGCACATTTAATGTATCGAAACCTCGAGTTCCTTGGCTCAATGAGGAATTCAAGCAACGCATAAAAACTAAAAATTCACTGTACAAGAAAGCCATTCGTTCAGGTATTCCACGTAATCTAGCGGTTTATCGAGAATATAGAGACAAATTAACAACAGATCTCAGACAGGCGAAAAATGACTACTGCTGTGCAAGGCTGTCAGGACTAACAGACAGTGCTCGTGTCTGGTCAGAGCTCAGGGGTCTCGGACTGGCAAAATCAGTAACTGCAGCTTGTTCCAACTATTTTTCTGCTGATGATCTCAATACTTTTTTCGTCACTACATCTACCTCTGCTCCTGTCTACGACTTTGAGTCTTTTCGTTCAAATATTGCGCCACTCAGTCCAGACCGTGCTGTATTCGAATTTTCACCAGTAACTGCGGAGAGTCTCCTCCCCGTAATGCAACACTCACTGTCAACGACTCTCACGGCTGGTCCAGATGGAACTTCTGCATTTGCTCGAATAGCATCGAATAGCACAATTCTTGTGCTATTCGATTTTAGCAAAGCCTTTGATCTTGTTTCTCATCCAATCTTATTGTCAAAGCTGCGCTCGCTTGGATTCGGTGACAAGTCAATGAATTGGTTTCACTCCTACTTGACTGGTAGATCACAGGCAGTGGTCGATCACACCGGTAATTGTTCCCAATGGTTGAGTACTACTACAGGTGTGCCGCAGGGCTCCGTACTCGGCCCATTACTCTTCTCGCTCTTCATAAACGATATAGGGGACAAACTTAAGTATTCACAACACCTCTGTTTCGCGGATGATCTCCAGATTTATCTCAGTTGCCTGCCCTCTGATCTTACCGAAGCTGTTGCCAAAATTAGCATTGACGTAACCGCCATTGCGAAATTTGCCGAACTCAACGAACTTAAGCTAAATCTGGGCAAATCTAAAGTCCTTGTCCTGGGTAGTGGAACATATATTAATCGTTTCAACCTCGATATCCTTCCGGCGATCAAGGTCAATAATGTAGCTCTGCCATATGTTAACGAGGCGCGCAATCTTGGGGTAATTATGTCGGCAAATCTTTCGTGGAATAAACATATTCTATCTATCTCCAAGCGTGTGCACTTCACACTATTCAAGCTCGAATTCCGCCGAAACGCACTTTCCAGAAAACTACGCATCATGCTCGTCACATCCTTGATCTTTCCCATAATTGACTACTGTTGTACTGTTTATACCGATCTCACTGCTGAACAGTTACTAATCTTACAGCGTCTTGTTAACTGCGCTATCCGGTTCATCTATGATTTGCGGCGAGATGTCCATATATCTCCATTCAGACGCGAGTTGAGCTGGCTCAGCATTAGGTCGCGCCGTCTATATTTTTTGGGCGTCAACGTCTTCAATGTTGTTCATGGTCTGGCGCCTCCTTATATTACCGAGCTCTTTACACCTGCGACAGAATCATTGCGACCATCACGCCAGGTCGTGCCGAATACCTTCACAATTCCCTCTCATCGAACTGTGACTCTCCGCAATTCCTTTGCACTGTCTGGGATCTACTTCTGGCACTCTCTGCCAATTGAAATTCAAAGTCTATCTACTCTATCACTATTCAAGTCGAAACTCTTCAGGTACTTGTTCGATAAGGAATATGCAAACTGATCTGAATGGCTTTCTTCTTTGCCTTATTACTTATCTTATTACAATGCTATTTCTCTTGGTACTAAACTAAATTTACTTAATATTAATCTCTTCTAACTATATTATCTATAATCTTATCACAAGTCTGTACACACTCTGTTCTACCTTACTACTCTGTACTCCACATACTTGTAATAACTGGCTGCGATTATGGCGACTATAGCCATCTATCGCTCTCAATGCAATCGTGCCCTTATAGCAATGCTAGGGTACAAATAAAACGAATCAATCAATCAATCAATCTCTCTCTCTCTCTCTCTCTCTCGTCGCCATTGATTCTCACGCACCGATACGTCGCTTTTCAGTGACTCGGCCTCCCACCCCGTGGTTCTCTGAGGACTTCCGGCGCAGGATTAGAGAAAAAAATCTTCTTTTTAAACGAGCGAAACGCTCTGATAGTCTCCTCGGATTCTCTGTTTACCGCAATTTTCGTAACAAATTAATATCTGATATCAGAAAGGCGAAACAGGACTATATTTTCCGAGGCTAGCAACTATCAATGATCCAAATGCACTATGGAAGGAATTAGCTGCGCTCGGGCTGGTCAGGTCTCGCATGAGCTCACCCCTGAATTTCTTTTCCAAGGAGACACTCAACTCTTTCTATGCTTCGATCTCCTCGTCCGTCAACACGGCTTGTAGCACTGGTGACGTCTTTCTTGCTTTATTGAGGAGCCATCGGGGTGAACATGTATTGAGAGACGCGGTAGCGTCTTGACGCCAAGTATTAAAAAGAAAAGTTCGAATCGACAAGGCAAGTTGCACCGCGTGTCTATATACTCGAGATTGGGCGTTTTTCCGTTACGTTCAAACTTAAAGTGGTTGTCATTAAAAAACGCGTCGGTTTATAAAAAATGTAATGGCAGTTTATATATATATGTCGTGGGTGGTGCATCCAATGGCCCATGAATTTTTTACCTGTGACCTTGAGAAGTCCCTGAAACCGTGACATCAGTGTTTTACCGAGCCCGTTTCCATTATCGAAAAATTATTCCACAGTGACGTCACAAAATATATATATGTCTATTCCAACGTTATCGCGAATGAGGGGTAATCCGGGTCATCTATTTCGGCCATCAGGCAAGCGAAGCGGGGGCAATGGGGGTCGAGGGGGCACAGCCCCCCGCGCGGGGGTCGGGCGGCAGAGCCCCCGCGAGGGGGGGTTGGGGGGCAGAGCCCCCCGCAACGGGGGTCGAGGGGGCGGAGCCCCCCCCGAGGACGGAATCACTATTTTGAAATAATCACATTGATTTGCACAGCCTCACACCCACCCACACATTATATTTATTCATTTATTTATTTATTTCGTTATTATTTTCGTTATTATTTCGTTATATTAAAAACAAAAAAATCAACTGCCAAAAAGAAATGAAATCTCAATTAAATAACTTTGCAAAAGTAAAAAAAAAGAACGCCAAGTATTAAAAATAAATTGAAATCATTTTTTTTAAGCCAAGAAAAATAAACCGGCGACGACAAAAACTTGGGGTGCTTGGTTAAGAGAATAAGCCCGGGAAAATTTAAAACATAGACATAATCCTATGCCTGTTATAATGCTTATTGTCTTAACCATGCACCCTAAGTTTTTGTCGTCGCCGGTTTATTTTTCTTGGCTTAAAAAAAATGATTTCAATTTATTTTTAATACTTGGCGTTCTTTTTTTTACTTTTGCAAAGTTATTTAATTGAGATTTACTTTTGCACAGATCTATCCTGCCGACGTGGCGAAGCAATTTAATCTACTATCAGCTTCCTCCTTAACGCAAGGGCCTGATGGTATCTCTGACTTCTCGTTGCGCAATGCTTTTGAAAATCAGAAGGCAGGACAAATCAGAAATCGTCGCGATTGCTTTTGAAAATCAGAAGTCAAGCTGGTGCTGATGCACTTAGGCGATGATCGAGGACGAGGGCTCAGAGAAAGGTCAAGAACTAGGTCTACAAGGGTACGTAATAATAAGGAATCTAATGAACTACTAAGGATACAATGAATACTAATTACTGGCAAAATTCGACAGCTTCGAAAACCGAATGAATCCTGAGGGAAATTACATTTTAATTTTCAGACCCCAATGGAATATATAATATTTGAATAAATTAACGAGAAACATCATTTGGTTACCTTGAAATCGGACGATTGAAGGGTAAGTCCTTCGTTTGGCGTTTTCCGATTTAATGCATCGAAGGTGTCGTTAAGACGCTTGCAGAAAGCGATCGTTTCCTCGCAGTTATCAAGTTCTCGATATTTTTGGGATGCATAGAACGCTAACCCCTGTGCTACCGAATTACTGAATAACTGTAACAAAACAACGGATGTCATACAATCACAAAAAAAACATTCAATTAGGTATTTTTACAATGAACAAACGTAGAGAAAAAAATGTACCTGGGTCGCTAAACGAACCCGCATCTTGGACGTATTATCCAACTCAATATGACGCTTGGACAACTTTGGACACGCTCTAGCGTTTCCAGGGTGTTGGGTGTCCAGATTAAGTAAAGTTTCGAAAAACTTCCAATCAATGAACTCTTTCTCCGGACTTGTCTGTAATTTTTGTTTATATAATTATATCCGTCTACATGAATATAAATTGCGTCGTTTTTTTTTACATAATAGTTCCTAAATAATGAAAACATATTCCGAAACAATCATTTATAACCAAGTTTAAAATTTAATTTTCGTACGACTTACCCTCAAGTGACGCTTGTTGTATAGTCGATTGCGAATATTTTTGAAGACGTGTGGTACATCAGAGAAGACGAATACCTTCCGCTCAGTGTCGAGAGGGTGGGTGAACCAGGTTTTTGTATCCGAAATAGTACCTCTCACGTCCAGAAGAAACCACATTTTTTGGTTCGTCTTCGCGCCATCCGCAATTACGCCATGGATTTTTGCACCGTTATTTTCCAAAAAAGCAATGGCTTTGATAACTAATTTGGTCAGCACGTCGCCCTTCACAGAGTTTTTTGACGCAAATACGGCGATGGGTTGGGTGTACTTGTCCGCCAATGATTAAAACATGATGACGAGTCCGTGAGTTGCTTGCTCTTCTACGTTCAAAGGTGGTCCATCATCGCCAAAGTCCGTTAGTCCAACGTACGTTAGATTTTTTGAGCAAACGGCTACGGATTTTCTCAAATTGATCTCATCTATGAGGAGTAATCCCGTGAGTCCCGTGTCGTTGCATCGGAGTTTTCGCCTCAAAGAGTTTCTTTACGAGATGACTAAATTTGACATCAAATCCACACTTTGTGTCGATGAGAGAAAAATACGAGCGGATTGTTCGTTTCGATGGTAGCGGTATAGCGTTGTTTTTTCTCAAAAATTTGTAATATCCGGGCGACCGTATATTCATCAACATAGCTAGCATTATCCAATCCTCGGAATATCTTCTTCCTTCCGAATTTTTCGAGGAAGCAGCTGATATTATTTCCTTCATGGCTGTTTTTTGAGCCACTGGCACCGACAATTCGGAGCATCTCTTTTCCAGAGTTTCATCTTTGATTGCAGAAATTTCCAGTCGTTGAGCTTTCAAAGAATCTCGTAGCAATGAAAGCTGGGACTTTGCTCGAATTTTTCCGCGCTTCTCACGTTTTATTTTCTTTCTTATGCTGCTTATTTTGTGCTCATCGACAAGGTTTGATAAACGAGAGATTCGCTGACGAGAGTTCAGATTCTTGCTTCTTTTTTCTTTTTGCAGAACACTCACTGCTGCAGGCTGCTGCAGGCTGCTGCGCAGTCTGCAGCAGTTTTCGCATCACCGGTTTCTCCAGAGCAAAGAGCATGTCCTGTGATGCCATTCATCGCTATAATTTTTGAAGCATTCTTCAGTTGGTAAAAAATTTATATTCAGCTCCCCAACACCGCGACACAAACTCATGCGTTGGAACCTGAGTAAAACGTCAGAAACATCGGTAAGAGAATTCAATTTTTGTGGAAGATTCGCTTCATCACTGTTGACGAGATTTCCATGAACGTAATAGCGCAGATTTTTCTTCCCGTCAACTGTGACAGTTTTGGCCGTTATGGGAATTTCGATTCCACGTTTCCTTGTGATTTCTGGGTACAGAAATACTAGGCTCTGGGCGTGCGGATCTGGCTGTGTGGACAGTTGATCAACGACCCAAGGCACTGGTAGACTCTTGACAGAATCCACGCCGTCCTCAAAATATAAACTTGATGCATCTGCATTATCCGAAAATAATAGTTGTGTGAATATATTTTAGCAGGAATAACGAGTACAAAATAAACACAAGACACTCGTAGATGAGAAAAAACGCTGATTATGAACTTTATGAGAATATGCGCATAAACGTTACGATAATGCGTGCACAGTAAAACCGGAAAACTCTAAGAAGAAGACGTACGGAACGAAATAGTGAAAAACATGAATACATCGTGAACATTACAAGGACTACGAGGTAACTGAGGTAACTATCAAGAACCATAGTAAGTTGTTTTCACTTTCATAATTTGAGTTTCGTTTCAGTATATATTGTAACGAATATTTTCCCTGACGGGAGAAATATTGTCCCTTCTCGGCTCACCTCGTCTCCCGAGCACTCCCAACGGTCGCGAGAGCGGGCTGGGCGCCAGGTACAAAGTACCGCCGAAATAATTTCGACTTTTTGTTCGCCCACTCTCACCAATCTCAATTGACCGGGGTACGCGTGAAACGAGGTGACCGAGGCGTCCCGACTACTCAGCTCTACAGCTGAGATACAAACGGTAGAGGGGGTGATTCTTGGGGCAGGGTAACAGCACGAAACAAATATAATAACAAGGCAACTCAAACGCGAAGTTAAAAGATCAACAAAGTGATTTATTCAGATTGAAGAAAAGTAACGTTAACAAGGCAATTATTAAAATTAAATTGAACAAATAATAATTTCGATCCCGCGATTATTCTTGACCGTGAATGACCTTGCCTGACGATTCATTCGAAACGGGCAGGATAACCTCCATAAAGGGAGTTATCGCCCAGGTAACTAAGAGCGAGGCTCGACTATCAGGTATTGGCGCGACTATGGAGTGGCGGTCTTCCTCGCAGGTAAATGGGCGTAGGTAATAGAATCCCAGGCGTTTGCTCTGACTGACAGTCCAGGGAAGCAGTTCAGCAGCAACGCTGGTGATTCGCCCGAGGTCGAAACACTCAGCTCCATAGCGCGAGGTAAATCAATGATCCTAACCATACCGAAGGCAAGCGGAATCATGAAGGTAACTACAGGTAATTCGGCATGAAGGCAACGAGGTAAGATCGTCAGACAAGTCGTTTGCCGAAACACGGCGTAGGTAATACGGTCGCAATGGAATTGGCGGTGCGGGATCGAACCGACCAAATATACGAGATAGGTAACGCCAAGATAAGTCGCACACACGTGCCAAAAGAATACGAACGCAAAATCGAACACGAACACCCAAGAGACGAAAAATAAAGGCGCGATACAATAGCATTTACGACACACGAAGCGGCTGGATCGCCGGCGCGAGAGCGAGAGAGATAGCGCGCAAACAAACGCGCGGTCGAGGCCGCGCGCGAAACAAAGTGAACTCTCCGAGCGACGACGCGAAGGCAAAACGAAATTAACAGAAATATGTGCGTCGCTCGCGAGAGTTTTCGTCAAATATAATACAATAGAATAATTTATCAAAACCCGACCCGTTCCGTGTAGCATAAGGCAAAAGTTACAGCGAAAGAAATAGATAGAAATTAGAAAGAAAAAGAAGACAATGCGAAAAATCGAGCGAGACCAAAATCATTGACACTGTCCGCTGGGTTATTCGACCACACAAAATGGGAACCGGCCGAGGAGCGATGGCCAATATGCCCGCAAAGGCTCACTCGTCCAGATTCCCCGCAAACAATAAAATTGATCCACGCTCCGGAACAACCGCCAATCTTTTCGTTGTTCCGGAGACCTTAATAAAACTACTAAAAATAAGGTCGAACAATTCCAGCGGACAGAGGAGGATAAGAGGAACGGACTCACCGAGAGACGTGTAGGCGGCAGGCAAGCGAAATTCTCTACATCGCAGGAGATGGCAACGAAAATTGAGCAAAAGCGTAATCAGGCAACTAAGGTAGGCAATAAGCAACAAAGTGCAGGTAGTAAGCAACAAAGTGCAGGTAATAGGCAGCAAAGTGCAGGTAATAAGCAACAGAGTGCAGGTAGTTAGGCAGCTAAAGAGGTAATACACTTGACACTTGGCACTTGTCTCCTCGGGAAGGCGCTCGACGTAGACTGATTTGCGATCGCTCGCAAATCGATCGTCTTCCCGAAAATCCTCGCGCTCTCCCCACCACGCCAAGTCCCTCGCGAGGCAGCGCTAGCTCGCCCTATAGGCGAGACTAGCCGAGACGGCGCCACGCGGTGTTTCGCGGTAAATTCGAATTGAGCGTACCGCAGATTGATCAGATCTGAGGCACGCTGCAATTCGGGAAATCCTCCAGCTTCTCCACCTCCACTCTCCCGCTCGGCAAGCGCACCCGGCACCTACTCAGCCGTGTCCCGGGCACCTACCTCTTGGGGATCCAGGCGATGAACTGACGGGGTGAAGGGGAGGCCTCCCTCGCCACCCGCGGATCAGGTGGGCGACAGTGGGCCCACGCGCCACCAGGCAAACAGCACCTTCACCCCTGGCTAGCCCCAGATCCCACCTAAATTGAGGCGCCGGTTTGAAGCGGACGGCGGTACCCGAGGACGAGGCCGTGGACGGTGCAGCTACTCGGCTGCTACGGCGAGGAGGTCACGGGGGGCGTTCAAGATGGCCACAGATCCAGCGTGAACCTCCGACCGTCCACGAGCGAGCCACGATGATCTTGGCTCCAATGCCATGTGGGAGCGAAGCTTTGCGGGGAGAATCAAGGGGAGAACCGAGGTAAAAGGCAATGCTACCTCGCGGAAAACGAGAGCGAGGGAGGAAAGAACAAAGACGCGAAATATTAAAGGCAGAAAATTAAGGGAATTTCCGATTAGCCGCTACACGTCACTCGTTAGGTAATTTAATAAGATAATATGATATTCGCTCTCCGCTTCGCGACTTAAAGTAACGGGTGTTCGTTTCTCGCCAATACTTAAATCTAAAAGTAAAATAAAATGAAACAAAACGGCTTAATAGTTACGAAAGATGAGTCTCCGCCAGCGCACTCCCCGAGGAATCGACAAGCGACGGCCAAAAACAGAACCGTAAGCCCGGTCGGCTGGTCGACACCCATTCGTGCGAGTGGCGGGACAAAATGTCACGTCACAATATTTAATAGATATTTCTCAAACGTTTAAATTTAAAATAAAAACCATAAAGAATAAGCGCTGCATGCCCGAATATACACTGCCGCTCAAAAGTTTAGATACACTACCCAATATTTCTTGCGGCACTACAAGTTTAATAACTCTGTCAAAAAAGAAGATTTTCCAACTTTCGAAGCGGCGTTTTAAAGGGGACAAATCAAGCTTCAGTTCGATCCGTTCAAATATTTTTTATGTTTTTTTTTTCGACTCAGTACAGACTTTGGTTTGTGACTGTTTTTAGGCTTTTTTTGACCATGGCGAATCAGGCGCACAGCTTCAGGATTTTTTTGATTTTTTCTTTAATGATGACAAACTTAAAACTGGATGCAATAGCTCCGTCTTCGTTTTTTAGAAAATTTTTTGCGTTTTTTTTTTCGAAAATTTTATCTGATTTTTTCCCAAAATCAATCAATTTTAAAAAATTCTAAATAACCCGAGAACTATAGGGTTTAAGAGAAAATGTCAGGAATGAAAAAAGTTGTGTATTGCGATCCTGAATCGCATCGATTTTTTTGGAATTATTCTGTCAATTTTTTTTTTTTTTAGTATTTTTTCCGAAACTTAATTTTTTTCTAAGGCCGATAAAGTAATAATTCAAGGCACTCACCCCACTTAGATAAGTTTCTCTAACTTATCTAAGTGTGGTGAGTGCGTTGAATCATTACTTTATCGGCCTTAAAAAAAAACTAAGTTTCGAAAAAAATACTAAAAAAAAAAATTCGAAGAATAATTCCAAAAAAAATCGACGCGATTCAGGATCGCAATACACAACTTTTTTCATTCCTGACATTTTCTCTTAAACCCTATAGTTCTCGGGTTATTTAGAATTTTTTAAAATTGATTGATTTTGGGAAAAAATCAGATAATTTTTCGAAAAAAAATCGCAAAAATGTTTCTAAAAAACGAAAATGGAGCTATTGCATCCAGTTTAAAGTTTGTCATCATTAAAGAAAGAATCAAAAAAATCCTGAAGCATTGCGCCTGATTTGCCATGGTCAAAAAAAGACAGTCACAAACCAAAGTCTATACTGAGTCGAAAAAAAATCATAAAAAATATTTGAACGGAGCAAACTGAAGCTTGATTTGTCCCCTTCAAAACGCCGCTTCGAAAATTGGAAATTTTTTTTTTTCGACAGAGTTATCTAACTTTTTTGCCGCAAGAAATATTGGGTAGTGTATCTAAACTTTTGAGCGGCAGTGCATATATTATGCAAACATTTTCTCGATAAAATTTAGCAAGCTATCTTAGAATCAATTTAATCAAAATACGGGTTGTCACGGCAGCACCCTATATATTCTTTTCCAAACTCTTTCCCACGTTCGTACCCGATACCTCACATCCGTTCGTAACTCTTTCTGACACTCAAAACTCCTAGCTCAGCATCCTAATCTTATCACCGCATTCCTCAGCACTTACTTTGTACCACGAGCCTCAACTTCTCCTCCGCTCCATCTCCCCACTACCACTTCACCAAATCATTCTCCTTTATTCTAATCCTCGACCCCTCAGTTCATCACCATCATTCGGACCGTTAATACTTCGTGCACTCCCTTACATTAATTACCAAGTCTCGATAATAAATTATACCTTTTACCTCATTCTTCTGTCTTCAATATTATTATCAATTCACCCTCGCAAACCCGGTCATCACAACTGGTATTAGAAGCGGGATTCGAAATACCGCACGCCACGCGTGAAATCAAAATATCGAAAATCGCGAGTTTCAAACAAAAAGTTCAACGAAGAAAACGGAAAGACAGTGGAAAAACAAGACAGTGAAAAAAAAATCGGAACAACGAACAGTGAAAAAAAAAGTTCAACGACGATCAGTGAAATTTTTTTTTCTCCTTCTCTCCGACTAACGCACAAAGAGAAAAGCGCACCAGTTCAAATTTTTCTCTCTCCATCTCTCACCGACTACCACAAAAAGACCCAAAAACAGAAGGAAGGACGAAAAACATCAAATGCAAATAAAAATTTGGATAATCCTGGCAATGTAAGTACCAAATTACGCACTTAAACTTTAATTTAACACAGAATTGCCCATAGAAGTGAGTGGAGACGACAAAGTCGCTCACTCACACACACATAACTCACGCGAGAGCCCGTGCGACGCATGAGCGTATACCGCTGGCCTTGTCGCACCAACACGGCTCCCCATCTGCGTACGTAAAGAGCGACAAAGACGCTCGATATTCTTATTCCTCCTTTATTCTTTCTTTCTTCGCACGCCTTGCATGCACAGCTGACCGAAAATATATAGTAATACTACGCGTGCTCAACCGGCGCTCTGGTCTAGTGGCTAGCGTGCTTGCCTCTTAGCCAGAGCGTAGGGAGGTCCCGGGTTCGATTCCCGGTCTCGTAATCTTTTCGGAAGAAATTAAATATGGTCGTGACTAGCTCCAGACATATATATGAGGCATACACAAGTACACGTACAGGTGTGTATCACATGTATATGGCTGTAGACCGTGTTTACGATCTCCCGACAAGATGTGACGTAGCTCCGAGGCCGTGAGGCGAACCCAGGGACCGGCTGTAGTCGCCCAAGTTTTCCGCAGTTTTCCGGGGCCCGTGGCGCGTACTAACGTGCGCGCCATGGCAAATGCGCTACAGAGGGGAAAGTCGGATGCAGCCGCATGGGTGTCTCATTACTCATCCGGACGAGGCACCCGGGAGGGACTGGCTACTGACCCGGGCCGACCCTGTAATAGACGTAAAGGCCTCAACGCAGGGGGAAAATGAATATAAAAAAAAAGAATATAGTACGCGTGCTCTTGTGCTTCGTTCGCGACGGATACACATATATATTAGGGTGGCTCAAAAAAAATCAACAATTTTAAATCTTCGAGCATAGTTGATATAAAGTTGGAGTATCATAAAGGAAAAAACCTCGTGAAAGGGGGAGGCCGTAGACGAATATTTAGGGGTTGCGCAAGTGACTTTTTATCATTTTTTGCGATTAGAGGCGAAAAACGACGATTTTCTTTGATCGTGGAAGAAATAAATCTAATTTGATTCTTAATTCAGGAGGAATGAAGGGCCTAATCAATCCGAAAAAAAATTTGGAACTTAATTTTTTTTAAATTCCATTTTTATTCGTACAACACAAGGAATATACTCCATTTTACGAGCATCGCTGAAAAATATGACAACAACACGTTTTCTTCGAGGAAGCACTCGACGATAACATTGTATCACACGCACGCAGAGAGAAATAGCCCCAGGCGCTTTATTATTGAGAAGTTTTGGTTCGTATGACACGATACAATGTTGTCCTCGAGGACCGTCTGTATGACCGTCATGATGGCGAATCAGAATGAAGTCCGACATATTTATTTAATTGGCTGTGCAATTCAGTGCCTCGAGCGGAGTAAACTGCCGATCAATTGACAGGTACTAAGTTCCTTTCTTTACCACCACATAACTTTGGAGCTAACAAAAAACAGAGTGCACGAAAAGTTATCAACGAAGTGAAAAGTATTTGAAGTGAGTGTGGAATAAGAACCTCATTGCCACATAACAACGTCGTGAGGTTAGAAACAATGCATGGTCAGTGGCAACTACTAAAAAAAGTGCATTGCTACAAAACTCCGCTACGCAGAAATTGAAGTAGACAATTTTTTCTAAGAACTTGGATGAATTTTTCAATGCGGCAGATGAAAATTCGCTCAAGGATCTGGCCGAATGTCAGGAAGAATTTTTACACGACCAACGAACCAATCGGCGCGAGTTATTAGCCGATATTGTTAAAAAAAGCAAATCGAATTCTGATGAACGAAATGAGAACGTGGATGAAATAGGTACGACTTTCATTGGTTTGAGATTTCACGTGAATAATTCTTAAAAATATGCATCGAAGACAATTACATTTCATCAAGAGACGCGGCAGCGGCTCAACGCTAAGTATTGAAAGAAAAGCATAGCGCGCGAGCCGGCCGTACTCTTATATACAGTAAAATAGGTGTTTTATGACGTCACAGAAACTTTGAATCGTTCTCACAGGAGAACGGGTTGAGAGAAAAATCTCATATTAGATTTTCATTTTCTATGATTTTTTATCTTTCGAATGGTCCTTGGTAGAACAAAATCTATTGAGCCAATCCAGAGAAATCTAACATTGAAGATTTTGGACGCGAGGTTTGGGATCCTTTCTGTTTCTTGGAGTCAGAAAGGCGTAAGTTGTCCGCGCAGGCGCTTGGACATACGCCCTTTGCGAGACTGGTGGACATTTCCGGCCTGTGACGTCACCCGCTCCGCTGAACGCGTTATCCCCACTCTTCGCGCGCCACTGAGCGAGAGAGACAGATATATCGGGCCTCTCTTTCTCCCTACCGCCGGCGCGCCTATAGCGCTGTCTCTCTCCCTCTACCGCTTCCGCGGCCCACGCTGTCCCTTGCCGTTTTTGTTATTATTGTAATGTTTAAAAAAAAAAAAAAATGTTGTTCCAAAAAGAAATGAAATCTGAATAAAATAACTTTGCAAAAGTAAAAAAAAAAGAACGCCAAGTATTAAAAAAGGATTGAAATCATTTTTTTTAAGCCAAGAAAAATAAACCGGCGACAACAAAAACTTGGGGTGCATGGTTGAGAAAATAAGCATTTGTTTAATCTTCCCGGGCTTATTTTCTTAACCAAGCACCCCAAGTTTTTGTTGTCGCCGGTTTATTTTTCTTGGCTTAAAAAGAATGATTCCAATCCTTTTTTAATACTTGGCGTTCTTTTTTTTTTACTTTTGCAAAGTTATTTTATTCAGATATTCATTTACGGTATTGAGTCAAACATTCTCTCACTGTACGATCTCAAGCCAATCATCCGCGTAACACAATGTTACCGTCGAGCGCTTCCTCGAAGAAAACGTGTTGTTGTCATATTTTTCAGCGATGCTCGTAAAATGGAGTAAATTCATTTTGTTTTACGAATAAAAATGGAATTTGAAAAACAACTAAGTTCTAAATTTTTGTTCTGAACGATCGGGCCCTTCATTCCTCTTGAATTAAGAATCAAATTAGATTTATTCCTTTCGCGATCGAAGAAAATCGTCGTTTTTCGCCTCTTATCGCTGAAAATGATAACAGTCACTTGCGCAACCTCTAAATATTCGCCTACGGCCTCCCCCTTTCACGAGGTTTTTCCCTTTATGATACTCCAACTTTCTATCAACTATGCTCGAAGATTAAAAATTTTTGATTTTTTTTGAGCCACCCTACTCTATATAAAGAAGGTTGTACATAATGTTAATTTCAAGTGTGACTCTACATTAAATTTTGTGTTGTTTATAAGAAGCGTTGTGTAAAAGTGTATAAGGGTCTCGTTAATTTCATTGTTTTAGCGGTTGTAGGTGATCTGGTTCATCGTGGTATTGCTGGTTTTATTGGTCAATTTTGGTAACTCTGGTCTTCCTTGAAATCCGTTTTTTTTTCTTTTGAACTACTTTTTTTTCTGCAAATCTGTAACTGAGTAAGTCGATTAGTTGTTCATGTTAGTAGGGGTGGGGTGTTATTTCGGATGGCTGTGGTTGGTGTTATTTATCATTATCGATTCAATCCTTTTTTAATACCTGGCGTTCTTTTTTTTTACTTTTGCAAAGTTATTTTATTCAGATTTAAATTCTTTTTGGAATAAATTTTTTTTTTTGTTTTTAACATCACAATAATGTTGTGTCCGCAAATCGTCACGTGGGGACGAGTTTGCCAAGGACGAGGATAGTTCGGGATGTTGCCAAGGTTGAGTCAATCTCCAACTCAATACTTTCAGTTTTACTCTAAGTTTATTGAAGGTATTTGTTACAATCGGGTTAGGACCCTTAAGACCAATATGAGCGATGATGATCAGATACGTTCAGTGTCGGATCGCAGACTGCCGAAATGCAGGTTGTCGTTGCTTTTATGGCATTAGGGGTTTTACAATAATTAAGGGAGGTGGCAATTATTGGAAGTGGTAATTTGTATGGTCGAAAGTCCTTCAACATGAAGTTCCTTCGTATTTTTTTGTTCGAATATTTAAGAATATGGTATGTAGATGGGTTATCCAGAATAAATGGAAAACTCGATGATTTTTGAGCCATGAATGATTGAATAATTTATTGGCTCGTGTGGGAAAAGCCTGACGGCATAAAAACCCACGATGTGAAATTGTGATTTGACAATTTGTGTTACAAGATTGTGTGTATAGTACGCATGGTCTCGAACTATCGTGGTCGTTCGAATGCGTTTTTTTTATTGATTGAATCAACCCTGTTGGGTTGCGTGTATTTTGCCCTGGTGGGCTGCGTATGGTTGCCCCAGTGGGCTGCGTATGGTTGCCCTGTTGGGCTGCGTATGATTGCCCTGATGGGCTGTGTATGATTGCCCTGATAGGCTTGTATGTTATGCCTCGTCGGATTGAATATGGATCAATCCAGTCTGGCTCGTATATGAGTTTTAAATCTCGCCACACGGAACCACGCTCGCCTGTGGACCCTGATGGGTCGTGATGATCGAAGGCCAGCGCCTTCAGGGAACGTGCGTTCGCGTTGGTGGTTCGACCAAGACTGTTTTTTCGTATGTTTTTTGAGTGATTTTTTGTATACATACTCGAGCGCTGGTCGACCCGTCCTCCAGCAACTTGACATCGCTATTGGCGTAAGTCAACCGAGCGCAGCGAGCGAGAGAGACCACGATAGTTCAGGACACATGCATATCCATCGGTCACCGAACATAATTGATTAGTGGAAATGGTAATAATTGGGCAATCGATCGTTCCGATGTCTTGGGGTTCTTGTCCGGAGTTTAGGTGGATCGGGATGGTCGAATGCGAAATTGATCGTCAGCATTTGTTGTGGCCTCGCTCGGCGCACGAGCTCTAGGTTCACTCAACTTTGATGGGGAATGTGCATGATTTGCACTTAAAAGGTCGATAGCCTGTTGGCTGACGATTGATTTATGTATTGCAGGATTTGGTTGCGAAACTGGGCGCAACAATAATAACAAAAACGGCAAGGAACAGCGCGGGCCGCGGAAGCGGTAGGGGAGAGAGACAACGCTATAGGCGCGCCGGCGGTAGAGGGAAAGAGAGGCCCGATACATCTGTCTCTCTCGCTCAGTGGCGCGCGAAGAGTGGGGATACCGCGTTCAGTGGAGCGGGTGACGTCACAGGCCGAAAATGTCCACCAGTCTCGCAAAGAGCGTATGTCCAAGTGCCTGCGCGGACAACTTACGCCTTTCTGACTCCAAGAAACAGAAAGGATCCCAAACCTCGCGTCCAAAATCTTCAATGTTGGATTTCTCTGGATTGGCTCAATAGATTTTGTTCTACCAAGGACCATTGGAAAGATAAAAAATCATAGAAAATTCAAATCTAATATGAGATTTTTCCCTCAACCCGTTCTCCTGTGAGAACGATTTAAAGTTGCTGTGACGTCATAAAACGCCTATTTTACTGTATAAAAGAGTACGGCCGGCTCGCGCGCTACGCTTTTCTTTTAATACTTGGCGTCGAGCCGCTGCCGCGTCTCTTGATGAAATGTAATTGTCTTCAATGCATATTTTTAAGAATTATTCACGTGAAAACTCAAACCTATGAAAGTCGTACCTATTTCGTCCACGTTCTCATTTCGTTCATCAGAATTCAATTTGCTTTTTTCAACAATATCGGCTACTAACTCGCGCCGATTGGTTCGTTTGGCGTTTTTTTTTTTTTACTTTTGCAAAGTTATTTTATTCAGATATTCGTTTACGGTATTGAGTCAAACATTGTCTCACTGTACGATCTCAAGCCAATCATCCGCGTAACACAATTTTACCGTCGAGCGCTTCCTCGAAGAAAACGTGTTGATGTCATATTTTTCAGCGATGCTCGTAAAATGGAATAAATTCATTATGTTTTACGAATAAAAATGGAATGTAAAGAACAACTAAGTTTTAAATTTTAGTTCTGAACGATCGGGCCCTTCATTCCTCTTGAATTAAGATTCAAATTAGATTTATTTCTTTCGCGATCGAAGAAAATCGTCGTTTTTCGCCTCTTATCGCTGGAAATGATAACAGTCACTTACGCAACCTCTAAATATTCGCCTACGGCCTCCCCCTTTCACGAGGTTTTTCCCTTTATGATACTCCAACTTTCTATCAACTATGCTCGAAGATTTAAAATTTTTTATTTTTTTTGAGCCACCCTAATATAGAGTCACGAAAACAACAAACTTGTAACCTACGATGCGGAGCATCGTTTTGTAAGAGGGGGAGTGTCACGGCAGCACCCTATATATTCTTTTCCAAACTCTTTCCCACATTCGTACCCGATACCTCACATCCGTTCGTAACTCTTTCTGACACTCAAAACTCCTAGCTCAGCATCCTAATCTTATCACCGCATTCCTCAGCACTTACTTTGTTCCACGAGCCTCAACTTCTCCTCCGCTTCATCTCCCCACTACGACTTCATTCTCCTTTCCCCACTACCAAATCATTCTCCTTTATTCTAATCCTCGACCCCTCAGTTCATCACCATCATTTGAACCGTTAATACCTCGTGCACTCCCTTACATTAATTACCAAGTCTCGACAATATATTATACCTTTTACCTCATTCTTCTGTCTTCAATATTATTATTAATTCACCCTCGCAAGCCCGGTCATCACAGGGTGCAGCGAAATCTGGACGTCTATCAAGTTGGAACCACCAAATGCAATAAATGGAAATTAAAATAACCCAAAATTGAGAGCTATTTGAGAGCTAATTGAGTACGCAAAAAAAAATTAGGAGCTCCACCTCTTCTTAGTAAAACTCATGGTGTTTTTGATTTTTTCAAAAGTTAGCGCCCCCACAAAATTTTTTCGCTCCATGATAATTTTTCGAGCACCAAAATGCAGAGCTATTTAAAAGCTAATTAAGTGGGAAAAAAAAAATGTTCAAGTTCCACCCTTTCTTAGTAAAAACGAGAGCGTTCTCAATTTTCGAAAAAAGTGGCTCCACCAGGAGATTTTTTCGCTCCATGATATTTTTTCGTACACCAAAATGAAAAGCTATTCAAGAGCTGATTAGGCGCATAATCAAATCGTTTGAAGCTGCATCCTTTCGCAGCATAATTTTTTTCTGGGAAATAGCGAAGTTCCAATTTTTTCTTGCACTCAGTTAGCTCTTGGAAAGACGTTGATCGTGGTGTAGAAAATATTGTAACCGCGTGTAAAAAAATATAGTGACAATTTGAGTGTTTACGAAAATTTGAGAACGCTACGATTTTCTGCTGAGAAACATAGAATTTTTTCGCTCTGATGCAATTTCTCGTAAACTAGAATTACGAGCTATTCGAGCGCTGATTGAGTAGCCGAAAAGAAAATTTGGAGCTCCATCACAACTCAACAAAAATTCATGGCGTTCTCAAGTTTCGAAAAAGTTGGCGCCCTAAAAAGATTTTTTTGCCCTACGAAAACTTTTCATACATCAAAATTAAGAGCGATTTAAGAGCTAATTGAGTGCGCCAAAAAAAAATCTGAAAGTCCATCCCTTCGCAGCAAAATTCATGCAGGAGCAAATCCCTTAGGGGATTTGAGAATGCCTTGATTTTTTTTTTTTGGGAAATGATGAAGCTCCAAATTCTTTTTTTTGCGCACTTAATAAGCTCTTAAGAAGACACTGAGCGTGATGTAGGTAAAATTGTAACTGAGGACAAAAATATGGCGACACTTTAAATTTTTCCGAAAATTCGAGAATGCTACGATTTTCTGCTGAGGAATATAGGATTTTTTCGCTCTGATGCAATTTCTCGTAAACTAGAATTACGAGCTATTCGAGCGCTGATTGAGTAGCCGAGAAGAAAAATTGGAGCTCCATCGCGACTCAATAAAAATTCATGGCGTTCTCAAGTTTCGAAAAAGTTGGCGCCCCCAAAAGATTTTTTTGCCCTACGAATACTTTTCGTACAACAAAATTAAAAGCTATCTAAGAGCTGATTGAGTGCGCTAAAAAAATCTGAAACTCCATCCCTTCGCAGCAAAATTCATGCAGGAGCAAATCCCTTGGGGGATTTGAGAACGCCTTGATTTTTTTTTCTGGGGAATGATGAAGCTCCAAATTCTTTTTTTTTGCGCACTTAGGTAGCTCTTAAGAAGACGCTGATCGTGATGTAGGTAAAATTGTAACTGAGGAAAAAAATATGGCGATACTTTAAATTTTTCCGAAATTTTGAGAACGCTACGATTTTCTGCTGAGAAATATAGGATTTTTTCGCTCTGATGCAATTTCTCGTAAACTAGAATTACGAGCTGATCGAGCGCTGATTGAGTAGCCGAAAAGAAAATTTGGAGCTCCATCGCGTCTCAGTAAAAATTCATGGCGTTCTCAAGTTTCGAAAAAGTTGGCGCCCCCAAAAGATTTTTTTGCCCTACGAATACTTTTCGTACAACAAAATTAAGAGCGATTTAAGAGCTTATTATGTGCGCCAAAAAAAAAATCTGAAACTCCATCCCTTCGCAGCAAAATTCATGCAGGAGCAAATCGAAGGGAATTTGAGAACGCCTTCATTTTTTTTTCTGGGAAAAGATGAAGCTCCAAATTCTTTCTTTTGCGCACTTAATTAGCTCTTAAGAAGACGCTGATCGTGATGTAGGTAAAATTGTAACTGAGGAAAAAAATATGACGACACTTTGAATTTTTCTGAAAATTCGAGAACGCTACGATTTTCTGCTGAGAAATATAGGATTTTTTTTGCTCTGATGCAATTTCTCGTAAACTAGAATTACGAACTTTTCGAGCGCTGATCAAGTAGCCGAAAAAAAATTTGGAGCTCCATCGCGTCTCAATAAAAATTAATGGCGTGCTCGAGTTTCGAAAAAGTTGGCGCCCCGAAAAGAATTTTTTCCCCTACGAAAACTTTTCGTACATCAAAATTAAGAGCTATTTGAGAGCTGATTAAGTGCGCCAAAAAAAATTTGAAGCCCTTCCCTTTGCAGCGAAATTCATGCAGGAGCAGATCGAAAGGGATGTGAGAACGCTATAATTTTTTTTTTTCGGAAAATAATAAAGGTCGAAAATATTTTTTTTTAATGCACTTATTTAGCTCTCATAGAGACGCTGATCGTGGTGTAGAAAAAATTGTTACTGAGTGAAAAAATACGGTGACGGTTTAAGTTTTTCCGAAACTTTGAGAACGATACGATTTTCAGCAAAGAATTAATGGGTTTATTCTGCAATATTATATCGAATATTGTGGACAATTGAATTACTTAAATCTTCTGCAATAATTTTTCACATTTCATGAGGCTGAGGGACAATTTCACCAATTTCACTACAAGATTTTTTAAAATCCAAACTCGAATGATTGCACGTGAACACTTAAGGAAGCTTTCCAGTGTGAAATTTTCAAAAAAATCGATTTTTTTTGCTTCATCGAATCAAGAGGCGCGGTAGCGGCTCGACGCCAAGTATTAAAAGAAAGCTACCACACTCTTATAGACGCGAATATACCGGAAGTGATGACGTCACAGCGCCTTTAAATCGATCTCACAGATAAACGGCTGGACCAAACAATGTCAATTTTTCTATTGAATTTTTTTCGATTTTTCTCTTCCGATTGGTCTTTGTTGCAACAAAATCGACTCGGTCCATTCTGAGAACGATGATGTTGGTGAAAAATTTTTGAGAATTTGTCTCAAAAGGGGACATTTGTCCCGCTGTGACGTCATCGCGTTTCGTCGTTCGTTTTTCAATTTCAATTATTTAAATTCGAATTTAACGAATAATGAGATATCTTAGTAATATAAAAATAAATAAATAACGTAACGATTTTTTTCGTACAGTCTATATATATATATGTATATACATATTATATACATATTATGTGTATATATATATTATCCTTTTTTCATCATTTTTCACTTTTCACCTAATATATTTCATATATTTCACCTTTTTATCTCATATATTCCACTCTCACACACATACGTTTACTTTTTTAATTACCCTATTATGCAACCTATTTACTCCCTATATATATACATATTATAGATATATATTCATTTAAAAAAAAATTTATTCACTTTTCACCTCATGTACTTCATACATTTAACTTATTTACCCCATGTATTCCACTTTCACATGTACACATACCTTCTCATATACCCTATTATGTATATATAATATATATTCATCTTTTTCTATTATTTTTCATTTTCTACCTTATATATACTTTATATACTTGATACATTTATAACCTATTTACCTCATATATTCCACTCTCACACATATACGTTTACTTTTTTAATTACCCTATTATGTAACCTCTTTACTCCTTATATATTTATATTCTACATATTTATTAACATATACATCTTACCTAACCATAAGTTATATATGTTATATATGTACGTAATGGTGTCGAATGGAATCGTTTGTTATCGTTTGGTAGCCGCTTGTACATGTGATTTTAGCTTTCCTTACACGCAGTACGACTTGTATCCTATCCTATTCGTGTATCCTATGCATATTTTTTCTTTTTTTCATGGCTCAGCGGTCACCCAACCAAGTACTGACCGCAGTTAACGCTGCTCAACTTGTGTGATCGCCGAAACCACGCACCGACCGGGAACCTATCGCTGTCGGTATCATTCATTTACAAATAAAAATCGAATTCTCAGTAAATTTTCATTACAAATTTAATTATGTCAAAATGAAAAATTCGATTTTTATTCGAAAATAGATGATCGAAATAATTTGATTCATGAATTAAAATTTCATAGGAAAATAACACATTTTTTGAAATTGGAGAGGCAGTGGCTTACTGGTAATGGGCCCGTTTCCCACCCAGCGAGCCCGGGTTCGATTCCCGCCGCCGACACCAATCGATTTTTCTAAGTGTCTCAAGCTGTACTCTCTGTGGTTCCGAACCCACGTAAAAAATGTAGGTCCACAGTGCGCAGTGAAGAAAAACAAAAACAGTGGGAATAACAGACACAAATGGTGGAAATAAAGAAAAAATAGAGGAAATACGAAAAAGCATACCATGTAAAAACCCGACAAAGGTATGCATGTAGAACTCCACTACTACTACTACTACTACTACTACTACTACTACTACTACTACTACTACTACTACTACTACTACTACTACTACTACTACTACTACTACTACTACTACTACTACTACTACTACTACTACATTTTTCCAAATTAAAATATTACGATTATGAAAAAGTCTGATCAATCAATGCAAATTAAATGGAAAATAATACATTTTTTGAAAACAATCAACAATTTAATCAATCGATTGAAATTTATTAAAAAACTGTTTATTTTCATGAAGAATTACGTTTAATTATTCTTTAAATTCAAAAAATGTATTTTTTTAATGCATTTTTCATTTATTAATCAAATTTTGTCAGAATTAAACAATTTCCAATTCAAATAAAATTCTCAATAAATTTTAATTGCAAATTTAATTATTTCAAAAGAAAAAAATCGATTTTCATTCGAAAATGGATGATTGGAATAATTTGATTAATTAATGAACATTTCATTAAAAATTATACATTTTTAGCAATAAAAGAATAATCATATATTTTCTTCTTTAATGATAAATTTTTTCGTGAATAGATACCGTTGAAAAACTTTCAAAAAGTAAAAAGAACGCCAAGTATCAAAAGATTGCATCTCAAGTTACAGATTTCCTAAAAAAATGAATAAAGCAAATTCCAAAAAGACGTGAAATCCGTGGAAAAAACTTTCAAAAAGTAAAAAGAACGCCAAGTATTAAAAGATCGCATCTTGAGTTACAATATTTTCCTTGCAGGTATCACTTTTCAAAAATAAATCAATCGCACTTACGAAAAAAAGGAATTGAATCGGAAAAAATTTCAATCCCTACAAAGGGCCACTGCAATAATTATCCAGAGAAATTCTTACGCGTAAAGTTCAAGAATTGAACGAGCAAAAAAAATTGAAATCATTGGTTTCGGTAGCAGCCAAGAATCGGACGTACCGACCATTATCGGTACTGTAACAACATGTTGTCAAAGGGCACTGCAAAACCAATGCGAAAACTTGGCGTGCATGCAAACCGCCGGGCGTCCCTGGATAGCAAAGAGGCGAGGACAGCTCGTCGGACTGAACAATCCATTGAGCACGATCTTTTCGAAGAAGCAGAAGGGATATTGTATGGACCTGGCATCGCTGATTGACCGTAAGTAAACGATTTACCTAAAATTTCCTCACTTGAAACTTTGAACGCGTTTTTCTCGAAATAGCATTTTTCAAAACGGTGTTCAACTTGGAGGACAGAGTTTTAAAGCTATCGAGTTGAATTTTTTACACAATATTCTTAACGTCATTGTTTATCGTGTTATGGAAGCTTTTTTGTTGACATCTTCCTATTTTTTTGTAAAAAAAACTGCCAAAAAAAAAATGCTAAAATCGATACTTTTTGTTCAAAAGGGCGCCATTTTTGCAAAAAAAAGAAAAAAAGCTTCCATAGCACGAAAGCCAATTATATACCGATCAATAATCTTTTTGTTTGTTTTTTTGTTTCAGACCAAAATTGTGACCCCCAACGTGGACGCCACATCCAAGTGCATTTTCTGCAACAATTGTTTCATCATTTTTATTGTAACGGTACGAAATAGGCTCAAAGACGCCTCGCGTTACGCGTCGGTTCGAGCTTCGTGAAAAAGGAGCAGGCAATGAAGAAAAACAAGAAATTTTAATATAAAAAGTCAAATAATTAACGATTTATTCAATTTGTTTCAATGAAGAATGATTTTCTTTACAATAACGCAAAAAAGATCGATTTGATCTGCAAGGAAACAATTAATTCCGGTTATTTTCCTTAAAATGACCGTGAAAACAGAAAATTTTATGTTTTTATAATTAACGTGTCCGAATTATTTTATTTAACAGCAAAAATAACGATTTTGATTGACTCGATACAATTTTAAAGGATTTTATTCGATTTGGACAATTTTCGTGAAGGATTTTGACAATATAAAAGTCCAAGTGGCTTTTATGATTATTTATTTGAATTTATGAATTTTCCTTTCAAACTGCGTTGAATTTCTCTACTTCCCTTTAGGTTATGATGAATTTGAGGGTTTAGGAAACAAAACACGGTTGCGGGAGTCGAACGGAGCCGAACTACTCCGTGGCCAATGCTTTGTACATAGGTTAGGATGTTCACCGGTTGCGGGAGTCGAACGAAACCGAACTACTCCGTGGCCGATGAACAAGGAAAATTGAGGTTATGTTGCACACCGGTTGCGGGAGTCGAACGAAACCGAACTACTCCGTGGCCGATGCGCAGGAAAAAATGAGGTTATGTTTGGAAGTACACCGGCTGCGGGAGATGAACGTAACCGAACCACTCCGTCGTCGTATGCACGAAGGAAATTTAGGTCAGATTATGAGTGTACACCGGCTGCGGGAGTTGAACGTAACCGAACCACTCCGTCGTCGTATGTACAGGAGAATTCGAGGTTGGGTTTTGGGAAGCAGAGAAACTCTTTGCCTAATACTCAGACAATACGCTGAGGTCTCGGAATCTCGAGAGAGAATGAGCGCCGAGTGCTGGACGGCACCGGCTTTTATACAGTCGAAATCCTTTGTTCTTGGATTTCGCGGAATTATAAAAATAACTTACAATATTATTGGCTTTGTTTCCGAGTTTCTTGGAATTCTAAAAATAACTCTTAATACTATTGGCTTCTTTTTATTGCGGTGGGAACGCTGCTAGAGATCACTGGCTACGCGCTTCCCCCACTTACTCACGCTCGGATCTTATTGGCTAGGCGTGGCTTGAGTCTGCGCAATACGCTCGCCGAACGTCACGTACGCCACTTGTTGCATCATCTTTTTCCCCCACTTACGTCCCAGAGTCCCGAGACGCGCTCGCTAGCGGCCTCGCTACCCCCACTTCCACTCGCGGGCCAGCGATTAGTTCCACCGCCTCCCGCTCGGCGCTAGCTCAGTCGAGCGTCAGCCGCCGAGCCGACCACATCGCCTCACGAGCCAGGCGGTGCCGTTACATTATAGATATTAATTAATAAATAAATCGATCTTTAAAAAATTGTTTTGTATTCTTCAATACCCAATTAATATACAAAAAAAACCAGACCGATTAGATTATTTTTTCTTTAAAAAAAAAATCGCGAAAAACAGCGATTTTTCGGGCTGTCACACTGGAAAGCTTCCTTGATTCGCATTAGCCTTTTGACAGTCTCCATATTCCTTTTGGCACTAAATGCCCTATGGTCCTGAAGGCTCCGTCTTTGCAAATGAACGAAATTGGAATTTTTTCAAAGTCAAAAGGGATTTTTTTTTATTCAACCGAAAGTTTAGGAAAATCGTAAAAATGACGGAAAAAGCTTCTCCTGCACTTTTGGTGAAATAAAAAAGTTGATTTTGTGACTTTGAAAAAATTTCCATTTCGTTCATTTGCAACCATGGAAACTTCAAGATCATGCCGCCCTACGCTTTCTGCAACATTGTCGAATCAGCTCGGAAGTCGCTGCGTTGCTGCTCACACTTTTTCCTCGCCGCTATATTCGTTGGGTTCATTTGTAAACAAAGACAGCGGTCGCGTTTTCTTGGCATTCGAATGCGAATAAAAGAATACGGGACGGGGTAATTAATCGTCTTTTCCAAGAAAAAATATTTTTCTCGATATTTTGCTACTATGATTTCACGTAAATGTTAAGACTTTGATACAAAATAATTGGACAAGAATTGATTTCGATTCACTGAAAATAAGTACATCAAGAGAAATTACATTTATTGATATTTATTGTAACGTGGTAGAATCCACGTTACGAGGACGATTCGAACTAAGTGTGGCAGCGGCCTGGATAGCTCAGGTAGGAGAGCACTCGACCGGCAATCGAGAGGTCCCGGGTTCGATTCCCGGTCCAGTCCCTGCCGCATTTTTTTCGGATCGTCCTCTTCTCCAAAAACTCACGGATCACAAATGGCGCCCCACGTTGGGCGCCAAAAATTTGTGACGGGTTTGACACAATCGCAAGAGAAAATGGTGGGGGAAACAAATAAAGGACACAAAAAAAATAAATTAAAATAACAAAAACAAGTTTTGGATTTATTTAAGGGAATTTATACAATAAAAAGAGGGGCGCCAGCTGGTTTAATCGGTCCAGCAACCGTTACAATAAAATGACCAAAAATGGTTGGAAGAAAACAATAATTCCGTATTTTAGGGGGTCAAAATTGTCAAAACTGGCTCAGGGAGAATCACGATAATCTTAAACGCAGGGACAGAGGGTCCCTGAAACTCAGGCGTCTTACAATACCAGTGACAAAAAGGGGAACGACGCGCGAGCGAGCCACGCGATCGAACGAACCACGCGGACGCTCAAATCCGGTGTCGCCGGCGCGATCCGATTGAGTGAGCGAAGCAAAGTCTCGCTCGCTTCACACGCGAAAAACACGAAAACGGGGCTACAAATGACGAAAAAGGGGACACGAGGTGGGCAATCGACGATGGGAGTCGAAAAAATATGCAAGAAAATATCGCGACGGGGCTCGAAAACGCGGAACACTGACTCGAAAAATCACGGGAGGGAATGACGGACAAAAAGGGGCAAAAATGGCTTCACGAATAATCAACAGGGGCAAACTTGATGGCACAACACTCGTCGCGTCGACTGACCGACGAAATAATATCTTTCTCGAACGAAAAGTTCGAGAAAGCGAACGAAAACGAAAAATTGGGTGTTGGGGAAGAGTCAAACGACAAGGGAAAAATGGCGTCGCACGCCCGGCAAGAATCGAAGGACTTACTTGTCGTCTCGGTTTTGAGAGAAACCACGAGAATACGGTGCCGAAGTAATCCAAAAAAAAAGGTCCAGAGAAATGTCCTTCGCAAAGCCGGGTCGTCGTTATGATTTTGATTATTAATTTAACACGAGAAAACTCAAGAAAAGACACAAGAAAACGGGACACGTGTTGACCGTGTCGAGTCCGAAGCGGAAGAGAGAGAACTTCAGCGTCTCCTCGAGCTCCTCGGGACGCTCTCGAAGCTTCGCGAAGTCTCGATAGCCAATCAGAACGCGGCTTTAGAGCCGGCTGATTATCGATCCGTTATTGAGCGCCGGCCTCGCGAGATCGCACACAGGTGGCGCTGACGCTGGCCTCGCGACGGGGCGCTGGCGCCACGCTGTCTGCCTCGCGAGACCGAGGCTCAAATCAAGATGGCGGCGCCCACGGCTGTCAAAACAGCCGTGGCGAAATCGAAGGATCGGCGATCGGAAAATTGGCCTCGACGCCGCGGAACTTGTTAATTCCCTCCGACTCGACGGACGAACCTTTTGTCGGAGGGACGATGAATGACGCAAGCTCCGCGACTCGGCGATTACCGACGAATTCGAGGTACGTACGGGGCTAAGGGGGGGGGGGGAATAAAACAATTACACGCGGGGGAGGGAGGGAAAAATAACGTAAGTGGGTCATGAGCGAGTTTAGAGCGGGTTTAATGTTTGCTCGGTCGGTGGGTCGCTCGCTCGCGTTCGCGAAAATATTCTGGGGGGAATTTTCGATGTTTTTCTCCGGGCTGGTCGTCTCGTTCGGTCCTCCTCGATCCTCGGGGGGCTGAAATCAAATAAAAAGAAAAGGCCGGTCCCAGTCTGGGATCCGGTAGCTCTCGCCGCGGCTCGACAGCTGGCAACGGTACTCGAAAAAGTGACAACGTCACAACTCCCCCCGGCTTGACGAAAGTACCATCTCGTACTTTTCGTCACACACTCTGCAGTCATTCGACTATTACCGGGGTGGCGACTCAGAAAATTCAAAATGGGAAAAGATTAACAGGAGAAGGAAAGAACGAATTGGAAATAAAACAAAAATAAACTCAACAACTACGTAACTGACTTGTGCATTTTACTGACTTGTATTGCACTTAACACTTGAAGCTCTTTGGCTTGAAAAATGTTGTATCAAAAATAAAAACGAATATCACATTGATTGATGATAATGAAAAGGGGCTAACAATTATTTTTGGGCTAGGGACTCTGGGGCTAACAATTTGGTTTCTTGGGGCTGGGGTTCGTGGCTACTTAATATTATCAGTCTCTTCGTTACAATATCACAATGATTAACGAGTATTAGAGAAGATATCGACTAACATAAAACTAGTTGAGAGTTTCTAGCACTCTGGGCTTTTAAAATAACATCTTTGACGTCTCATGCTTTTGCCTTCGACACTCAAACTGTATTGACTCGAAAATAATACTGAACGAAAATACGCAACAACGAAAGGGGTTAATTCAAGGGCTAATATTCTCAATGGCTGGGGAGTTACTCAATGACTAATGGGGTTTCCTTGGCCTCAGGCCTGCACGACGTGGAGCGGAGTTTTCCGGTTCTACGTCAACGGTATCGGGTAACGGGGGTTCTGGGGCGGCAGCTTCGGTCGCCTCATCATTCTCATCATCATTGGGTTCTTCGAGGGGTCTGTAGGGTTTGAGGTCTTTGATGTGGACTTTGGGGTTTTTACGACTTTCTGGGTCTTCGATCTCGTACACGACTGGGGAAAGGATTTTCAAAATTTTATAAGGGCCATTAAATCGGGGGGCTAACTTCGCAGCGAAGTTTTGGGCTCCTAACGAGAGTACTCGATGTTTCCTCATCACCAAGTCTCCTACGCTGTAACGGGTGTCTTTACGATTTTTGTTATAATAACGGGCTTGCCGCTTCGCGGCTTGTTCCAAATTTCGGTGGACCCAGTCGTGGATGAGTGGAAGCCGCTTCATGCGATCATTCCACAAATCCGGGTCACCAGGGTCTAAGAGTTGAGGGTTTGGATCTTCGTCTCGGAGGGCTTTGGCAGGACGGGGATTGGGATCTAAATTCAGAAAGGCAGGGGTCATCGTTGTGGAGGATTGGACAGCTGTGTTTATCGCGAAGCACAGCTCGGGGAGATGCTTATCCCAATCTCGCTGGTCTTGCGGGATGGAGGTGCAAATCATTGTTTTGATGGTCCTATTGACTCGTTCAACCGGGTTGGCTTGGGCATGGTACGGAGGGACTGTGGTCTGATGGATTCCTAACTGCTTGAGTTGGTTCGTTGCGAAGTTGTTAACGAACTCCGTTCCGTTGTCCGTCAACAAATACTTCGGACATCCCCAACGGTTCAGAACCAGATTTTCGAATGCCGACATTATCGTCTGTCCTGTGGCAGTTCGAACGGCTCTGGCCTCGACAAATTTCGTGAACAAGTCTTGAAACACGATCACATAACGATTCTGAGACTTACTGGGGGGGAAGGGACCCATGACGTCGGCGGCGACAACAGTCCAAGGACCAGAAGTCGTGCGCTCCCTCATAATGCCGCTGGGTTGTCCTTGAGAGACCTTATGGAGCTGACATGTCGGACATCGTCCGACATATTTTGCAACGTCTTGGAAAATACCGGGCCAAAAGAAATCTTGGCTGAGCCGATGATACGTTTTATCGACTCCAAGATGACCGGCTTGGAGGCAATCGTGGGCTTGACTGAGGGCTCGTGGTCGGGATTCTAAAGGGAGGACTAATTTCCACGCATCTAAATCGGAGAGGGCTGGGTCAATTACGGGGTGAGGGCGGTGGTAGTAGATCTTATCTTCCACTATTTTCCAATTGGGGTATTTCCACGGGAACTCACGAATACTATTCTTTTTGACTTCGTACCATGAGTCGACCGCATTCCCTAAAGCACACAGGGCTGCGTCGGTCGACTCGTACATACGGGAGAGGGCATCAGGGACTACATTGAGGGCTCCTTTACGGTGGACAATCGTCATGTCCAGGGCTTGCATGGCGAGCGCCCATCGGGCGAGTCGTCCTGCTGGATCTCGATACTTCGTAGCCACGTAAGGCTACTGTGATCTATGATCACGGTGAAGTGCGTGCCCTCGATGTAAGGTCTCAATTTCTTAACTGCCCAGAGAACGGCAAGACACTCACGCTCGGTGACCGTGTACTTGCGCTCTTGGGAGGACAAAAGGCGGCTCGCGAAGACGAACGGGTGCTCGACACCGTCCACCTCCTGGGTTAAGACTGCGCCGACAGCCACGTCGCTTGCATCCGTCTGAATAGTGAAGAACTTGTGAAAATTGGGGCGAATCAAAATGGGGGTACGGGTCAGAGCATTACGGAGGGTCTCAAAGGCTTTTTGTTCTTCGTGTCCCCATGTCCAGGGAACGTCTTTCATGGTCAAACGGGTCAGGGGGGCTTTATCACGGGAAATATCGGGCAAAAATCGGGCATACCATCCGACCATTCCGAGGAATCGTCAGACTTGCTTAATGTTGGTGGGCGGAGGGTAATTTACAATGGGGGCGATTTTGTCAGGGTCAACTTTAAGTCCTTCGGGTCCAATGACGTATCCAAGATAAGCCACTTCCGCGCAAAAGAACTCGCTCTTTTCGCGATGGATCCCCCGGTTCGCGTTCCGGTTTCGACCGTAACGGTGACCACCCCTATTTGCGCGGCCCCTACGACCACAACAGCAACGAGCAGTGGTACCGGTCATGCTCAGTATCGACCGATCTCTATAATACTGGGATATAATACGTCTTGATTGTAATTGTTCGCTCGTTATTCTTTTCTGTGTACTGATTCGCAGCGAATCGAAATCAGTTAACGTTCAATTTTTTTTGTATATTCAAGTATTGATGTTCCCGCGAAATCGAAGTAATAGATTAGTTCAACTTTTTTTTTCAGAATAATAGATCAGTCTCACCGGCTTGTATTCTTTTGTCCGCATTTACTTGCCGAAAAAACTAAACACTGTTGGCTGTGTTTACGAAGAAACACAAGCAGTGGCGGTAACGAAAGAGTGTGAGTAACAACACAGCGACTTACGAGGTGACCGTGTAGAACAAAGCGTAGAGCGCTCAATGCCAAAATACATCAGTACACGAAGGAGGCCAGCGTCGATAGATCGTTCGAATCACGTGTGATCAAATCTATTTGAAAATAAGAAAAGTTAATAATTTCTTTCCGCGTCGTTATTCGTGGTGAATTGGTACCGGTTATTGTCGAATTTTCTTTTACATCAAAGTCTCGACGTTTCAGCGTCCAAAATCATGAAAATCACCGGGAGGCCTGCGCGGATCGACCGAACGCGTGTGATCCACTCGATTTTGGAGAAAAAAGATGTTTTAGTGCAAAACGATAAGATTGTTTCCAAAACGAATGAAGTCTGGAATGCGATTGCAAAAGATTTGGACAATTTAATTAAGCCAGCCACGTTGTACAAGATGGTAGTGTGCAATGAAAATAACCTTCGCGATAAAATGACATCCAGCGAGTGTATTGTTCCGGATCCGGGCTTCATTCACGACGATAGTGTTCAAAATGATTCGCTCGAAAGCACGAACGATACTGACGGAAGTTTTTCAAACTAATCTTCTGATGAGCCAGTTTCTGAAAAGTTTTCGTTCTTAGTTCCTAAGAGCGAATTTGCAGGACTGCTTACAACAAAAAACTTTGCCAGAAATGAAAAGTCCTTGGGTAAAGCTTATTCGCGATCCCGCACGGTCTTAAAGCCCGGACGCTGGCAGGATTGGCTGGTCGCTAAGATTTGGACGCATAAACGGTTGAAATGCGGGTTCAATTTTAAGAGCAACAAATTCATCAAAGACGGGACACGTGGCGTGATCCCAGGCCGCTGTGAGTGTGGCAGCGCGCTGCGCTGCAATGTCGAAAACGAGGATGAAAACGAATACGTTACAATAATGTGTTCGATAACCACAGGTGAATGAAATTATTCTATGGATTGATACGGAGCAGAATATATTTGAAATTCGCCGAGATTTCCCATAAAAAATTCGAGTTTCGCACGTAATGCCGCGCGATCTTCAGGTCCTGAAAAAAAATCTGCGCAGAACATTCCGGGCGGACGGAAAAATAACGTTATAATTATTGTCACAAAAAATGTCTCTGATGGCGCGGTAAAATATTGTCATCTCACTCGGAAATGTTCTCAATTATTTGATATTTTTTCATGAATGATTATTTTCACGATTATGATTATTCTCCATTTTATAATCACATATCAAGCAGACATTTTCTTTTGAACAATTAGTTTTTATCCAAAATTCATAACATTATTTTAACAACAAGTCGTAGACTTTGACACTGATTTCTTCATGATTCTAAAGTTCTCATCGTTGCAAATAAACGAAATTAAATTTGTTTCCAAGTCAAAAATGCAACTTTTTTATTCACCAAAAGTTTAGGAGAACTTTTTTCCCGTAATTTTTATGCTTCTCCTAAATTTTTGGTGGAATAAAAACGTTGGCTTTTCGACTTGGAAAAAAAATTAATTTCGTTTATATTCAACGTCGGAAATTTCAGGATCATATTTTTTTTATTCCGGAATTAATTTACCACTATACTATGTGGATCTAGAAAATAAAAAAATTGATGTTTTGAATTGATTTTTCTTGCTCATAGTGAACGTTTGGTCTAGATTTTCCAGAATAAAAATTGAAAAAATACCTTGTTCACTCAAAATATGCCGTAGCACTTGAAACTGTGACCTTGAGTTCGAAGCTCATCATTCCTGTCGAATTAGATTGGGCATAAAATGTTTCTCGATCACAGAAAATCTATCTGTCATGTAATCGTAACAAGGGAGATTTGAACGTCAATCTTTTGATCATATTCTGCAATAAACTCGGCGCGCTCGTTTGTTTATCCATCTCAAGAGACAAACCGTGAACAATCACGGTTTCCAAAATCGTGATTCCAAAAAAAAAAAAACGGATTACAAAATCGTATAATTATCAGATGGCACGGGAAAAATATTTCAATATCGTGGTTGCATTTCACAAGCCCTCTCGCATTTCATAATGGCATAGGTATCATTTTTTTTTCGCCCAAATATGAAACGTTAAACAATCAAAATAAGCATTTTTTTTAAGCACAATTGCATACATTTTCCTGCGTTGTTGCAGAAATTTCAATATCTTTTTATCAGATTCTGTAGAACATTTATCACAGGCTTCGGAGCGCCGGGCACCCAAATTTGTATGCTTCGTGCAATCGTTCTGTTTCTCTGCGATAATATAGTCGATCGAACGTTAAATAACCATCGGATCTTGTTCCATTTCCATACAGGCACAAAAGAAAATTGCAGCAAACGATACTTAAGGGAGCTTTCCAGTGTGACAGCCCGAAAAATCGCTGTTTTTCGCGATTTTTTTTTTTAAAGAAAAAATAATCTAATCGGTCTGGTTTTTTTTTGTATATTAATTGGGTATTAAAGAATACAAAACAATTTTTCAAAGATCGATTTATTTATTAATTAATATTTATAAAAATTATGAAACAATTGTTGCAGAAAATGCACTTGGATGTGGTGTCCACGTTGGGGGTCACAATTTTGGTCTGAAACAAAAAAAACAAAAAGATTATTGATCGGTATATAATTGGCTTTCGTGCTATGGAGGCTTTTTTTTTTTTTTTTTTTTGCAAAAATGGCGCCGGTTTGAACAAAAAGTATCGATTTTAGCATTTTTTTTTGGCAGTTTTTTTTACAAAAAAATAGGAAGATGTCAAAAAAAAAAAAAAGCTTCCATAGCACGATAAACAATGACGTTAAGAATATTGTGTAAAAAATTCAACTCGATAGCTTTAAAACTCTGCCCTCCAAGTTGGACACCGTTTTGAAAAATGCTGTTTCGAGAAAAACGCGTTCAAAGTTTTAATTGAGAAAATTTTAGGTAAATTGTTTACTTACGGTCAATCAGCGATGCCAGGTCCATACAATATCCCTTCTGCTTCTTCGAAAAGATCGTGCTGAATCGATTGTTCAGTCCGACGAGCTGTCCTCGCCTTTTTGCTATCCAGGGACGCCCGGCGGTTTGCTTGGGTGATGCGCGCATTCTTGTACTTAGCGGCGAAATCTGCGGCGCTCGGCCCTATCGTGCATCCCATCGTCTCCAAAATGTTTAAAATTGGGTCGTAACCTTCATTGAAGGTGCACACAGCACACTGTGTGCACCTTCGTGCTTTGGGGCTAGTTGCCACACACAGTGATTGAAGCTCTCGTGATTGTTTTGAGTGTTCGCGCCCGTACATCGTTCTAAGAGATCCTCCGTTGTTAGATCATCGTAAATCGGTTTTAAAACTTGTTGTACGTCTTCGTCGAGTGCTGGTGGATGGGTGTACTCCTCTCCTCTGGCCTCGGCTTTGCGCCATTCGCACCACGAATCTTCTCCCGGAGGGCAATACTCATGCTGAGGATTTCCATCAGTTGAGCTTTTGTGATAAAATCTGGACTCTGGAATCTGGACTATTTTTCAAGATTTTTGCTGCCGAAGTGCTCGCAAACGTTAGATCCGTTTCGATATCGTGTCGATTTGTTCCCTTGAAACCCGCGGATCTTTTTCGTTCATTTCGCGGATGTCCGCTTCTCGAGCCTTTTCTATCCTGCCACGCACATTTCTTTTTCGTAGATCTATCCATTTTGAATGTCGAAACTGAACTGAAAGACAAACCGGACTCACGTTGGAAGGGACACGAGCAGGTAGGAACGAGACAATAGAAACAACGGTCGCACGGGCAGACGGCCGACGCGGCAGCCGTAGCGCTCCGTTGCCTTCTAGCAAGCAATGCTGTACAGTAACCGAAATAATCTGAATTTCGGCATGCAAATTTCAGGGAATATTCGGAAGAGTGTATACTATTCGATGAAGCAAAAAAAAAATCGATTTTTTAAAAATTTCACACTGGAAAGCTCCCTTAAGAGCACCGAGGCGAGAAGCCATCGCCAAAGAATTGTTGACGAAGTCCGCCGCAATATATAGAACCGAACGCGCAGCAGAATTGATGAAGCCAGGTGATCCAGAACCACCACATTTGTATAATACATCAGCTTTGAATACAGCGAAATCCGACTACCAGTCGAAGCAGTACCTCCACAGAAATCCAGCACTTGCACTCGGGATTATGAAAGTCACAACCCATGTGAACATAATTCACAGCGTTGGATTGGATCCATTTTTTGTACATTATTGGTCGAACCACCAAATCCACGTGTACCGGACGTACGCTGCTAGAGAGCCAGCATGTATATGCATTGATGCGACGGGGTCTCTGATGAAACGCGTCGCTGACTGTGGTGGTAAAGCGTCACAACACATTTTTTTGTACGCAGGGGTCATGTTGACAGCAGATGGGAACTTTCCTATCATGCAAATGATATCCGAAAGTCATCGAAGTACATCGATACACGCATGGCTCAAAGAGTGGATTCGAAGTGGAGCTCCACGACTGAGAGAGGTGATATCGGACTCATCGAGAGCACTACTTATAGCAGCGATTGAAGCTTTCACGGGATTTTTGACGATTGAGGAATATGTAAATGCGTGCGCACTGGAAGTTCCACCGCACACATATTTCCGCATCGACGTGGCTCGTTTTATCAACAATTACGCAAAAATCTTGAAAGATGTGCCTAAACGGGTCCGAAGGTTCCTGTTAGCTTCCATAGGGCAGTTGATAATGGCGACAACTGTTGAGAAGGCTGCTGAAACTTTGACATCGCTTCTGATTATTTCACGTAGTGAAACAACCGGCGAATTGACGACCGGAAATAAGTCAACATGCGACGTTCATTTCGATCAATTAAAAGCACAGCTCGATCCACGGCTAGACGAATTTTTGGCGGAAGAATCGACAGAGGATATAGTCGAAGAAAACGGTGTAAACGAAGATAGCGCCGATACCAACGTTGAGCGCCAAAACTGGTGGGTAGCTTGGCGCCGAAACATCGATCAGCGGGCAAAAACCATTGCTTCGAACGAAGAAGGCTGAGACGGGCTTTATATTTTCCATGCCCTCACCTGACGCGGTCTGGGTCCAGAGACTGACAGGGCTCTGTGTTTTATATATTTTCAAAAATAGTTGGGCGCCAGCTAATCCAATCGAGATTAGAGTTTTATCAAGAGACTCGGCAGAGTCTCGGGACAATTACATTTGAAAACAGCTGTGCGTCGTCTGCTTGTCCCGAGCGCTCGCCGAGTCTATACTTTCTCGTAGTAAAACGATTCGCGGTGGTGGGAAAAAAAATTTCGATGACATTTCAGCTAACTGTAAAGCCCAGGAGTCGTCTAGCGACCTGAAAATTGACATGGAGACTAATTACGCGATACCCTTTCGATAAAGCCCAAATTCGATACGATTGATTAAGTAATTGCTGAGAAAAAACTTTGCACGGGCTTAGTCCTATCTCAGCCTGCGTCAGAACCACGCTACATCGAAGGATTTGACGTGTCTGTACATGGCCGCCCGACAACACATTCAAAGGGGTCTCTGCGCCCATCTTAGCCAATCCCGGGCTGCGAAATTCCTGATTGGTCGAGGCTGCGATGATTCCGATGGATCCGTCGTGTGCACACGACAGTGCAGACGAGCGAGCGAAAAATGTCAGCTGATATTTCGAAGGGCCATTTTGACGTGAATGTGAGAGAGAGAGATAGCTGAAATGAGTTCATATTTTTCTTTTCCGCCCTTGATATTTTCGAGAAAATAACTGTTACAATTGTTCCTTGTCGAACAACGAACGTTGGCTAACCATTTATTTTCTTGAGGATGCAAGGTTATGGGAGAAGAATGTGTTGCTGGTTTTTCGTTACCGAGTCTGAACGAATGCTGTAATACAGCTTTGACAGCTCGTCATAACCTCACAATTTCGAATTTTCAACTGTTATATTACCGACATGCTCCGATGACGAGAGAATATGCTTCATGAATGAATATGCTCCACATCTTTTGACCCTTTCCTACTCCCACCATTTCATTCATTTACAGCATGACTTATACATAATAATTCTCAGCGATATAAAAAAATCTTGTCGCTGATCCGAGCTACATAAAAATCTTGTCGCAGAGGCGCATGAAAATCTTGTCGCTGCAAGTTATCTAATAGCTCCGGATAACTCTCAGTGACATCAAGATCTTGTCGCTGAGCCACATGAAGATTAATCGCTGAGCAGTAATATCTCTCAGCAAAATAAAAATCTTGTCGCTAAGACAAATGAAAATCTTGTCGCTGCGAGGGCTCAGTGACATGAAAATCTTGTCGCTGAGGCAAATGAAAATCTTGTCGCTGCGAGGGCTCAGTGACATGAAAATCTTGTCGCTGAGCGATATGAAAATCTTATCGCTGAGGCAAATCAAAATCTTGTTGCTGCGAGCGCTCCGTGACATAAAAATCTTGTCGCTGCGAGGGCTCAGTGACATAAAAATCATGTCGCTGGGCCACAAGAAAAAATTGTACATTTGTTCCTTTCTGCCAAAATTCTCATGGAGCCAAAGAAAAAAATTCTTCACTACAACTTCATGCTAAAATATTGATTTTTTCCAACTCGTGGTCAAAAATCGAAAATTTAATTCTCGCGATGAATTGAGACTTTGGAACGTGTTTCCTCTTTGTTTCAGCGTATTAAACCGAGTGGCTGGAAAAAAATCATAATTTTACCATTTTGGCTCGGAGAAGAGCGATTTTTGTTTGAAAACTGTCGAAAAATCGTCATTTTCAAGCTAAAATCATGGTAATGGGCAAAAAATCGTTTCTCGATGAAATATTGAGATAGAGATATAATTCTGAGCTTGAATTCAGCTCCGCAAAGTCTAGTTACAGGGAAAAAATCAGCATTTTTTTCTCATGGAGCCAAGAAGATAAATTCTTGGCGACAACTTCATGCTTCATGCAATATTGATTTTTCCCAACTCGTGGTCAAAAGTCGAAAATTTAATTCTCGCGATAAATTAAGACTTTGGCACGTGTTTCCTCTTTATTTCAGCGTATCCAACCGAGTGGCTGGAAAAAAAATCATAATTTATACGATTTTTACTCGGAAAAGCGCGATTTTCCTTTGAAAATTGTCGAAAAATCGTTCTTTTCAAGCAAAAATCATGGTAATGGGCAAAAAATCATATCTCGATGAAAAATTGAGATAGAGACATAATTCTGGGCTTGAATTAAGGTCCACAGAGTATACTTCTAGGGAAAAAATCAGCATTTTATGTGCATGAAGCCAAACAAATGAATTCTTCGCTCCTACACTGCCGCTCAAAAGTTTAGATACACTACCCAATATTTCTTGCGGAACAAAAAGTTAGATAACTCTGTCAAAAAAAAAAGATTTTCCAATTTTCGAAGCGGCGTTTTGAAGGGGATAAATCAAGCTTCAGTTTGCTCCGTTTAAATATTTTTTATGATTTTTTTTCGACTCAGTACAGACTTTGGTTTGTGACTGTATTTAGGCTTTTTTTTGACCATGGCAAATCAGGCGCACAGCTTCCGGATTTTTTTTATTTTTTCTTTAATGATGACAAACTTAAAACTGGATGCAATAGCTCCATCTTCGTTTTTTAGAAAAATTTTTGCGATTTTTTTTCGAAAAGTTATCTGATTTTTTCCCAAAATCAATCAATTTTGAAAAATTCTAAATAACCCAAGAACTACAGGGTTTAAGAGAAAATGTCAGGAACGAAAAAACTTGTGTATTTCAATCCTGAATCGCGTCGAATCTTTTTGGAATTATTCTTTGCATTTTTTTTTTTTAGAATTTTTTTCGGAACTTAGTTTTTTTTTAAGGCCGATAAAGTAATGATTCAACGCACTCACCACACTTAGATAAGTTAGAGAAACTTATCTGAGTCGAGGATCAAACTGAAGCTTGATTTGTCCCCTTCAAAACGCCGCTTCGAAAATTGGAAAATCTTCTTTTTTGACAGAGATATTAAACTTTTAGTGCCGCAAGAAATATTGGGTAGTGTATCTAAACTTTTGAGCGGCAGTGTAAGTTATGTAAAAATGTCGTTTTTTTGTAAGCTGATGGTGAAAAGGCAAAAATACCATTCTCTTACGCGTTCACGTTTCGTTTTCGAGCGATTTTCGTTTGGAAATTGTCGAAAAATCGTCATTTTCAAGCTCAAATCATGGTAATGGGCAAAAAATCATTTCTAGATTGAAAATTGAGATAGAAACATAATTCTTCGCTTGAATTGAGCTCCACAGAGTCTAGTTGCGAGGAAAAAATCAGCATTTTTTTCTCATGGAGCCAAGAAGATAAATTCTTGGCGACAACTTCATGCTAAAATATTGATTTTTTCCAACTCGTGGTCAAAAGTCGAAAATTTAATTCTCGCGATAAATTGAGAGTTTGGCACGTGTTTTCTCTTTGTTTCAGCGTATTAAACCGAGTGGCTGGGAAAAAAATCATAAATTATACGATTTTTACCCGGAGAAGCGCGATTTTCGTTTGAAAATTGTCGAAAAATCGTCATTTTCAAGCCGAAATCATGGTAATGGGCAAAAAATCATATCTCGATAAAAAATTGGGATAGAGACATAATTCTGGGCTTGAATTGAGCTGCACAGAGTCTAGTTGCTGGGAAAAAATCAGCATGCTATTCTCATGGAGGCAAGAAGGAAAATTCTTCGCTAGAACTTCATGTTCAAATATTGATTTTTCCAACTCGTGGGCAGAAGTCGAAAATTTAATTCTCGCGATGAATTGAGACTTTGGCACGTGTTTTCTCTTTGTTTTAGCGTATCCAATCGAGTGGCTAGAAAAAAAATCATAATTTATACGATTTTTACTCGAAGAAGCGCGATTTTCGTTTGAAAATTGTCGAAAAATCGTCCTTTTCAAGAAAAAATCATAGTAATGGGCAAAAAATCATATCTCGATGAAAAATTGAGATAGAGACGTAATTCTGGGCTTGAATTAAGGTCCACAAAGTATACTTTTAGGGAAAAAATTAGCATTTTATGTTTATGAAGCCAAACAAATAAGTTCTTCGCTCCTAAGTGATGTAAAAATGTCGTTTTTTTGTAAGCTGATGGTGGAAAGGCAAAAATACAATTCCCAAGAAAAATTAAGATTATGGCGTGCGTTGACATTTCCTTCCAGCTCAACAAACCATGTGGACAAAAACATGATTTTACCGTCGTTGCTCGGAGAAGAGCGATTTTCGTTCGAAAATTTATGAAAAATCGTCATTTTCGAGCAGGAAATGGGCCAAAATCATGTATCGGTGAAAAATTGAGATAGAGACATGATTCTTGGTTTAAAATGAGCTCCACAAAGTACACTTCTAGGGAAAAATCAACAAAGTATTCCTACCGGACTGAAAAAAATGGAGACTTTCAATCAGAAAAAATAAGTGCTATCCTAGCCAAAAATCCCCTCCCGGGGAAAAAAGCTTGGACAAGTACATTTGTTGGTGATCCCCATTTCCATTTGTTTTCACAGAAAAATCTAATCCCCCCTTGAAAAAAATTGGAAACGCCAACAAAATAAAGAATTTAAGAAAAAAAAAAAAAATTCAAGAAGATTGAGAAAAATGCAAGAAATGCGAGAATGGTAGAAAACAATTAATGGTATTCGCTCAGCATAAAAAAATCTGATATCTATAAAAGGACAAGTATTCTCTGTCTGAAAATCATGTTGATGTTCGAAAATCAATTAACGAGAAAAAAGAAAAACTTCCAAAAAGACACGTCTCAAAAAAAGGAACCCCTAAATACAAAATGGCGAATCGACAGAAAAACTACTTCATAAAAAAATACAAAACTAAAGTTTGCCATCATATGTTGAGCGTATGCGCACAGAGTACTTGGCCGGCCCGAAATTTTTTGTATCAGCTTCTGCTATTTATAGATGGGTAGAACAACTCGGTTGTATTCATGAGAAAAATGATCAAGAGTCGCGGCAGCGGCTCGACGCCAAGTTTAAAAGAAAAGCGTAGCGCGCGAGCCGGCCGTACTCTTATATACAGTAAAATAGGCATTTTATGACGTCACAGAAACTTTAAATCGTTCTCACAGGAGAACGGGTTGAGGGAAAAATCTCATATTAGATTTGAATTTTCTATGATTTTTTATCTTTCGAATGGTCCTTGGTAGAACAAAATCCGTTCAGCCAATCCAGAGAAATCTAACATTGAAGATTTTGGACGCGAGGTTTGGGATCCCTTCTGTTTCTTAGAGTCAGAAAGGCGTAAGTTATGTGCGCAGGCGCTTGGACATACGCCCTTACGTGCCTGGTGGACATTTTCGGCCCGTGACGTCACCCGCCCCGCTAAACGTGCTATCCCCACTCTTTGCGCGCCACTGAGCGAGAGAGACAGACTATATCGGGCCTCTCTTTCCGTATGGTTTTCGTTGTTTAGCTACCATGGTTTTCGTTGTCTTGCTATCATGGTTTTCGTTGTCAAGGTACACGGCTCCATGGTTTTTGTTGTCTAGGTATATTTCTCCATGGTTTTCGATGTGTAGGTATATTTCTCCATGGTTTTTGTTGTCTCTGTATATTTCTCCATGGTTTTCGATGTCTAGGTCGACGGCTCCATGGTTTTCGTTGTCAAGGTACACGGCTCCATGGTTTTTTATGTCTAGGTATGTTTCTCCATGGTTTTTGATCGCTAGGTTCATGGCTCCATGGTTTTCGATGTCTAGGTCGACGGCTTCATGGTTTTCGACGTCTAGGTATATTTCTCCATGGTTTTCGATGTCTAGGTCGACGGCTTCATGGTTTTCGATGTTTAGGTATATTTCTCCATGGTTTCCGATGCCTAGGTATATTTCTTCATGGTTTTCGATATCTAGGTATATTTCTTCAAGGTTTTTGCTGTCTAGGTATATTTCTCCATGGTTTTCGATGCCTAGGTATATTTCTTCATGGTTGTCGATGTCTAAGTATATTTCTTCATGGTTTTCGATGTCTAAGTATATTTGTCCATGGTTTTCGATGTCTAGGTCGTCGGCTCCATGGTTTTCGGTGTCGAGGTCCACGGCTCCATGGTTTTCGGTGTCTAGGTCCATGGCTTCATGGTTTTCGGTGTCTAGGTCCACGGCTTCATGGTTTTCGGTGTCTAGGTCCACGGCTCCATGGTTTTCGATGTCTAGGTATATTTCCCCATGGTTTTCGATTTCTAGGTATATTTCTTCACGGTTTTTGATGTCTAGGTATATTTCTCCATGGTTTTCGTCGGCTTTGTATATTTTTCCATGGTTTTCGATGCTTAGGTATATTTATTCATGGTTTTTGCTGTCTAGGCATATTTCTCCATGGTTTTAGTTGTCTCTGTATATTTCTCCATGGTTTTCGATGTCTAGGTCCACGGCTCTATAGTTTTCGATGTCAAGGTATATTTCTTCATTGTTTCCGATGTCTAGGTATATTTCCCCATGGTTTTCGATGTCTAGGTCCACGGCTCCATGGTTTTTGATGTCTAGGTATATTTCTCCATGGTTTTCGATGTCTAGGTCCACGGCTCCATGGTTTTTGATGTCTAGGTCCATTCCTTCATGGGTTTGTGAAGAAATAGTGTCGTGATTTTTCTTCGTTTATAATTTTATTATTCGATCGTTCACACAATTTAAAATGTCTATATAATGTCGTGATTCTTTCTTCGTTTGTAATTTTATTATTTGAACGTTCACACAATTCAAAATGTCTCTATAAATTCGTTTTCGACATAGATACAAAAAGAAGAAGTTTTACTTATCTCGCTATTTAATTGCTTGGTCAATCCTGGCTCTACGATCGATCCAGGACCCCAGCCTCCTTTCGATGATTTTAACTTTGTATAATATTTTAAACGCCGAGAGAGGTTGGCCGGACCTCAGACGATGTGGCTATTAGTTTAAAGTTGACTGGGTGACGGTCCGGGAGCGAAAGAGCTAAAATCCTGTCGACGAGCAGTCTCGTGAACTCAGAAAAAGGAGGAGGGATCTTCTTTGATTAGGCGTGATTTATCCCCGTAATTACCTCGTGAGTCAAAATGAGCTCTTACAATCCAGAGGAATCAGCGGGAATATTCAAATATAGAAAATCGCCTTACAAATCCCTCCTTTTATGCGAAATTCCTGCCAGGATGACCGTCATAAACATATACCTTAATTATTATTTGCGCGAGTAAACTCATTTTTACATTTATATTGTAACGTAGATTTTTCCCGACGGGTCCATCTCGTCCCTACTCGGCTCGCGTCACTCCTCGCGTCGTCCAAGGCCGCGAGAACGGGCTGGGCGCCAGGCACACAGTGCCGCCGACCAACGTCGACTTTATGTTCGCCCGCTCTCGGCGATCAAATTTGGCCGGGGACGCGAGGAACGACACGACCGAGGCGGTCCGGCCACTCAGCTCCATACTGAGATACTAAGGGGTAGAGGGGGTGATTCTTTGGGGAAAGAGTAACAGCAGGATATCGAGAAATGTAACAAAATAAACTGACTCTAGACGATCAAGTATTAAAAGGTTAACAATAGTATTTATTTGAAAGGATCAGAAGGGATTTTACAAGGCAATTGAAATATGAAATCCGGGCGGCTCTCGCCGGCCCGTTACATAGAAAATAATAAGGTCGCGCAAACGCTACCAGGGAATAACGTCTCCGCCTGACGGTGGACGAAAGCGTAAGATCGAAACGCAACGAAACGTCTTGGGCCCTGCCAGGCTGTAACGAAGGTAACTAAAATCGAACGTCGGCCTGACTGTAATCCGGCGGCTGATTCGCCTGTGACGCAACGGCCGCGAGGCATAGGTAGTACGTCATCAGGCTAACAGACCGTCAGCCAAGGTAGCGGCTCAGAAACAACGTCGAAAGGCAGAAGGTAATCGGCCCTAAATGCGAGGCAGTACTTGAGGCCACGCGAGATCTCGAAAGGCAGAAGAGACTTCATGATAGTCGCGGCGAAATAAGGCAAAAGTTACGCATCGTCAGTCGGGACGTTTTGACAAAGGTTCCTGGTAGCACGAAATAATAGACAGCGAAAAATCAGACTCGAAATAATCCATAAGGCACAGCGAAATAATTCTTGAAACGCACGACACGTGCAAAAATAAAATAAATACGAAACCGAGCTCAGACCACCGAAATATCGACAAACACATCCGCGAACAATAGGCTCTACGCCTTACCGTAGCGATCGAAGCTAGGGCACGAGAGCGAGAGAGATAGAACGAATACAAACGCGTGCGCGCTGGCCGACTCGAGGCCACGCGCGACGAAGGAATTCTCCGAGCGACAACTCAAGCACAACGAAATAAAATATATTTTCGTCGCTCGAAGAATATTATACAAAAGGATACCGAGATCGAAATTAATTACGGAAAATGAATTATTTTAAATCAAGGCAAGGAAACACGAGAAATATTCTAAACGAAACAATTTGAGACGCTATCGTTTGTCGACTCGCCTCGCCTTGTTCGGCCACAAAATGACTCGGATGTTCGAAGGAAAAGCCGGGGACGGATGGCTGGTCACGCCCGAAAATGTCAACCCCTTTTCCTCTCGAACGCAAAAAAAACTCTAACGAAATAATCTCCCGGAATGGCCGCCAATTTTCGCCATCCCGGAGATCGCAAAAATACCAATAAATGCCGAAAAAACGAGGCGATCGAAGGGAGAAATTAGAACGGGCTCACCGAGAAACTCGTGGTCCAGGCGACGACAGCAACCAAGGCAGCAAAGGCAAAAGGTAAGGCAGCAAGGCAATAAAGGCGTCGGAAGTCAAAAGAGAAGATGTCGCCACTCCGGACAGGCACTTGACGAAGACTGATTTGCATCGATCGCAAATCTCGTTGCTCACGTTCTCGCGCCATCCCCACCACCGTAACCGGTCTCTCGCGAGGCAGCACTAGCGCGCTCTAGGCGCGAGCTAGGCTGTTGCCGGGCCACGTGATCTTCACGGCCCTTTGGAATTGCGTGCACCGCCGATCGCGAAATCGACGGTACGCGACTCGAAATAATTTAACTCGACTACGCCTTGCCGCTGACCGTCCCTCCTTCGACAATCGTCCCCTTGCGTTCGGCTGAGCCGTGCCTCGGGTACGCTTCCTCTGGGGATCCGGGCGGTGTCCATGACGGGACGAAGGGGAGGCCTCCCTCGCGGCTCGCCGACCAAGCGAGTCGCGGTGGGCCCACACGCCACGTTAGGCAAACAGCACCTCCGCCCCTGGTTTCCCGAATCCCGCTAAAATGAGGCGCCGGGGCTAGCGGACCGTGGCACCCGAGGTTACAGCTGTGGACGTTGCAACTACTTGGTTGCATCGGCGAGGAGGCCACGGGGGGCATCATCGAATGGCCACAGAACCGGCGTGGTCCTCCGTACGTCCACCAGCAGCCGCGATGATTGCGACTAAGACGCACTGACGGGGGCGAAAGCTTTGAGAAAAACGGGGCGGCAAAGCAAGGCAAAAGGCAAAAATGTTTTCCCTCGCGAGAAACCCATGCCGGAGCGGGTGCACGAGAAACGCAACAACACAAAAGGCAATGGCTAGAAAGGTAATACTGCGTTTCGTGTTTCTCGGTATTCTCAAGGCAACAAGGAAATCTCAAATACTCAAAATTAACTGAAGGGGGTCGATCTCGGTAGCTCGCGATAATAGCTGAAATTCGCGAAGGTATTTCGATGCTCGAGCCGGTTCGTTGACAAAATACTTAGAATTAACGTCGTATAAAATGAAATAATAATAAAAGGTTGTATAATTACGACGCGTTGAGTCTCCGCAAATGCTCTGTCCGTTCTTTCGACGAGTGGCGACCGAAAAATGGACCGAAAACCCGGTCCACTGGTCGACAGGGATTCGTGCGAATGACGTAGCAAAAAGTTACGTCACAATATATTAAAAGGATTGACCAAGTGTTCTCTCGTAGTAGCAATAAACAATACATAGCTTCGTAAAAGATTTCGCACTATTTTCATCGTGTCCAAAAGATTTGTTTTAAAACATTTGTTGTTTTCGTCATTTTCTACCATTCGTGGTTACGTCTTAAAAATTAAATAACAAACACTTATAATAAATCCGGCCAAAATCCCCTCCCGGGGAAAAAAAAACTTGGACAAGTACATTGTTTGGTCCCATAGCCGAAAAAAAATCCTCCATTTGTGCAGCTGTAAAATTTGGAATATCAAAAATCTGACAAGTACTGAACAGAGATCGGCTTTAACATGTGAATCCAGTCGAAAACAAATAACTGTTTACATCCAGCCTTAAACTTTCTGATATCAGTGACAGGACAAGTATTGAATTGACCACTAGGTATCAGTTAACGAGAATGAAAAAAAAACATCAATTGTTTCTTCGAAAGTATTGCTGGATTATTTTTAAAAAATGGAGAGCGCGTATGCGCACAGAGCACTTGGCCGGCGCATTACTTTTGACTCTTTTGAGCCGTGGTCAATTCATTGAATTCGAAAGATCATACGAAGAAATTTTCTAAGACACCATGTAAAAAATTGAACTAAATTTCAGGCGATAATTATCTGGGCAGCAGCTTTGAAATTTTATTAACTGTTTGAGCTGAACCATATCCTAAGCACGGAATAAGTTTGCAATAACAACAGTTATAATTAGAATTACAATTATATTCTATTCAAATCGACCCCGAATATTGTGAATATTGTGAGATTGTCCCGCGATATGCAGGTTGCTTACTTGGTTGAATGTTTATAGTTTTAGAGTACATGTGTCTGATGAGCGTAGTTCCAATTCGATTCATTCTCGGATGAGCAATTTGCATGAAAAGTAATGGGCCGGCCAAGTACTCTGTGCGCACACGCGCTCTCCATTTTTTAAAAATAATCCAGCAATACTTTCGAAGAAACAATTGATGTTTTTTTTTCATTCTCGTAACTGATACCTAGTGGTCAATTCAATACTTGTCCTGTCACTGATATCAGAAAGTTTAAGGCTGGATGTAAACAGTTATTTGTTTTCGACTGGATTCACATGTTAAAGCCGATCTCTGTTCAGTACTTGTCAGATTTTTGATATTCCAAATTTTACAGCTGCACAAATGGAGGATTTTTTTTCGGCTATGGGACCAAACAATGTACTTGTCCAAGTTTTTTTTCCCCGGGAGGGGATTTTGGCCGGATATCACTCCTTTTTGTTGGTAAAATACTAAATAAATAAGTCGCACTTGGTATCACTTTTTCGTTTCAATTTTTTTTTTTGCAATATTGATTACGGTAATTACACTGATATTTATTTTGCATTTTGAAAAATTGGTAAAAAATTTTCATGACTATTTTTTATCATTATCTTTTGTGAAAATAATTTCTAGTCAGACTATCATTTTTCTATACTGCATTTATTCAATCGTTTTTTCAGTACTTTCTAGAAGTACGGGAGAATGAGTCATTTATCTATGTTTTCAAGAAAAATTCTACCAGATATATAACGTTACGAGCACGGAAGAGTTTTTTGAAACGCGAATTGTTTCTTTTTTTATCCATTCTCTTTTGCTTATTTTTCCGAAAACGTACAAACAAAAATCCGCTTTCAATTGAAAGTTAAGGACGCGATCATTAATTGTGTATGATCAGGGTAAATTTATTTTTTCGACTTCGTTTTTAAAAAGAGCATCAGAAGGACAATGGTTGTGTATTACGGAGCTTGGAATGCCCTTAAGATTTCATTTATTTTAGTCGTGCTCCCTCGTGTGTTATCGCTTTATTGTAATGGTAATTGAATTATTAGTATTTTGTGGACAAAAGTTGGGCGAATTTTTTTGGAACTGTTGGCATTAGCATTTGAAAATGTTGCCCGCGAGCGCCTATACAGTACGAGCGGTAAAGTGAGAGAGATGGCGTAGGGCGCACAACATAGTAGAGAGAGAGAGCGGCAGAGCAGGTCTATTTCAGATATATCTATATATCCAAATTTTGAGATGTAACGCGCCTTCGCCACTAAGGCCCTACCATAGAAGAACGGGCGGTAGTGTGAGAGAGATGGCACGCGTCGTAGAACCCGGTAGAGGGAGAGAGACACACCTACTCTCGCTTTAGATATAGATATAGCGTCTCCGTGGGCATCAAGAGGCCCATGGTTGTGTGGGTCTGCGCGCGTATGGAGACGCGCCGTTTCTTCGATGTAGTAGATGCGATATAGATATAGAACGCCATGGGCATCAAGAGGCCTATGCTTGTGTGGGTCTGCGTGCGTATACAGACGCGCCGTTTCTATGATGTATTAGATATGTTACGCGCCTGCGCCACTAGAGCCCTACCATAGAAGAGGGAGCGGTGGAGTGAGAGAGATGGCGCGCGGCGTAGAAACTGGTAGAGGGAGAAAGACACACCCATTCTCGTTTTAGATATAGTTATAGCGTCTCCGTGGGCATCAAGAGGCCCATGCTTGTGTGGGTCTGCGCGCGTATACAGACGCGCCGTTTCTTCGATGTAGTAGAAGCGATATAGATATAGAACGCCATGGGCATCAAGAGGCCTATGCTTGTGTGGGTCTGCGCGCGTATACAGACGCGCCGTTTCTTCGATGTATTAGATACTAGAACGAGCATATTCCGAAACCCATGCAAAGTTTTTTCTCAGCAAATACTGCACCAATCGAGCTCAAATTAGGCTCAATGGAAAGAGTATTGCGTAACTAGAGTCCAGTTCAATTTTCAAATCGCTAGAAGCCTCCTGAGCTTTGTAAAAAGCCGAAGCGTTGCGCGATCCCTGCCCCCACCATAGAAATTTACTTTATTCCGAGATAATATACTCTGGCGAGTCTCGGGCAAGCAGACGACAGCAGAGCTGCCGCAATGTACTTGTCCCGAGACTCTACCGAGTCTCTTGATATTACATTAATTTTACATTGCAATCAGGCAGAAGAGCGAAGCGCGAGTTGGAGCAGACAGCTTGTTGTCGATCATAAGCTTTGCGTATGCCTTGAGTCGTATTTCCAAACACATTTTCCAATATTTTTATTTTCATTTCTTTTTTTTTTTTTTTTTTTTATGTATTATTTGGTCCAGCCGAGTAATATTTTCGCAAATTCAGTCGATTGTACGTACCCACTACTTTTGAACTATCATTTACATCCGACAAAACAAATGCATTTTCTCCATTTTTCTTTATAATCCGATAAGGTCCCTCGAAGAGATGAAAAAACTTTTTTATGACCCTATCAAAAGCATTAGACAAATGTCTGACCCGCAAAAGGACCAAGTCATCGACTTCCAATGGTACCTTTGAAATTGATCCTTGATTCTTTTTTCGATGGTCAAAACTTTTACTCAATTGCTCTCTTGCAAAGGCAATCAAAAATTCTTGCGATTGAGCGTTCGCTGTTGGAAAGGCAATCATTTTGTGAATATCTTCTGTAACGGGTTTACCGAAATGCAACTCCCTCGGTGACAAACCAGTGCTTTGATGCACAGTGATATTTAGAATTTCCTCTATTTTTGGCACAAAATTAACCCATTTTGTATGCCGTTCTGCACACAAGGTTCTCAATAATCGACCGAGCTCACGCATGACCCGTTCCGTAGGGTTTGATTGGGGATGACGAATCGAGCTAAAATAAACTTTAATATTCTCAGCCTCTAAAGCCGATCTCCAGAGGTGAGAGGTGAATTGTGTACCGTGATCGGACAAAATCGCTCGCGGTTTCCCAAATTTGGGAATGAAATGCTCAAATATTTTTTTCAGAACTATTTTAACCGTCGCGTTTCTCATAGGGTACAAGCTTACATGTTTTGTAAAAGCATCTAGCATCACAAAAATGTACTGCATGCCCCCCCTTGCCGTTGGCAATGGCCCATAAAAGTCGACGGTTACTAAGTCGTTCGGTCCCGAAGATGGAACGAAATTAAATTCCCCTTCCATGGATATATTTAGGTATTTCACCCTTTGGCACATGTCACAGTATACGACTTTGTTTTTTACTTGTTTTGCCATATTTTTCCAATAATAAAATTTCTTTAAATGAGCAAGTGTTTTGAAAACCCCTGGATGACCCAATTTTTCGTGAATTACCTCAATCAAAGTCGTTTGTATTTTCTCTGGTATCATTATTTTCCATTCATTTTTGTTTCTTTCCTTCACGAAAACGATATCGTTATAGATTTGAATACTCAATTTATCAGAGCTAGGATCATTTTGCATAATACTTTTTTGTATCATGAGATCGTCCTTTTGCAATTGCGCTATTTCACGGAAAGATTTTTCCAAATCTTTGTCCGCTTTCATAAGAGCAACCGACAATAAGGATGACTCAGTCGATTCTATAACGGGCAAAAAAGCCGTATGCAATGCTGATATAATTATTCTGTTCGATACGTCCTCGTTAAAACGGCCCTCGGGATTTCTACTAAAAAAATCTGCCACGACGTTATCAATACCACGACAATATTCGATTGTGAAAGAGAATTGTTGTAAAAGCAAGGACCATCTCGTAACCCGAGCGTTTTGAAAGTTAGTCGATTTCAAAAACGTCAAACACTGATGATCTGTTACTATTGTAAAATTTACTCCAATTAAATATACTCGGAATTTTTCAATCGAATACATAACTGCCAACAACTCTTTTTCCGTGATAGTGTAGTTACACTCGGCTCGATTCAAACATCTGCTCACGATGGCAACTATGTTATGATCTCCTATCTCGTCGATCTGATATAATATTCCCGCTATTCCTCTGTCACTTGCATCGGTCTGGAGCCGAAATGGCGTTTTAGGGAGAATGTGTTTTATCATTATGCATTGTTTAAAATCATTTTTCAATTTATTAAACGCTTCGGAGTGTGCAGAGGACCATTCCCACTCAGCTTCCTTTTTTAATAATTCACGTAATTTATCGACTGCGAAACTGTGCTGCACGTTGAATTGGCGATAATAATTACATATCCCTAGGAAACTTTGCAATTGTTTTTTGTTTGTTGGAGCTTCAAAGTCAGTAATCGCATTGAGCTTTTGAGGATCCGGTGAGATACCTTTATCAGAGATCACGAATCCCAAAAAAGGGACTTCCGTTTGTAAAAATACACATTTTGCCAATTTTATTGTAAAATGGTTTTCGATTAATCTTTGAAAAATTTCGCTAATCACTCGAACGTGTTCTTCGAAAGATTTTATACCGATCAAGATGTCGTCGATATAACAAGAAACGTATTCATCAAAATCATTTTTCAAAGTCATATTTAACGCTCGGATGAATCCGCTCCCTGCCGTCTTAAGGCCAAAAGGAATACGTTTAAATTGGTAAAGTTTTGAGTCAAATAAAAATGCAGTGAATTGTCTGGAATCCTTGTGTAATGGGATTTGCCAATACCCCTGAGTGAGGTCTAATTTGGAAAAATACTTCGCTCCATGAAATTTTTGGAGTAAATCATTAATAAGCGGAGGTGACTCCTGATCGTCTTCAATTACATTATTTATAAATCGGGCATCAAGGCAAATTCTCACCGATCCGTCCGCCTTTTTTACAATCCTTAATGGATTGCAAAATTGGCTGATCGCTCTTTCTATTACTCCGTTTTCTATCATTTCTTCAATTGCACGTTTCGTAGGCTCTCTCAACTGTATTGGCACCGGATATGTTTGTCTTATATTCGGGTGTTCATATTTTAATTTTAACCGATGCTCATACCCCTTAGCACAACCGGGCTTGTTTGAAAATAATACGCTAAATTTCTTTAAAACGTTCTCGAAAATTGCCCTCTCCGACTCGGACAATGATATGGAAAAAGCAACCGTTCGAGGCTCATCAAAAACTTCCCTCGTGCTCATTTCTTCGATTTCGTCGTTTTTTATTTCTTTTGACTGAAATTCTGAATTTTTCTGTTCTTTTTCGATTGTTTCTACACTTGAGGCACATATTCTTTCATCGTTTATCTCACATGAGCTTATGCCAGCGTTCGTCTTTATTTCCCCCCTAGAATTTGCCACTTCGCTGATTTCCTTCGTTTTCTTTGCATCGTGCTTTGCGGCGACAGACTCTAAGTTCTCAATATTGCTGACTCCGATAATATACACGTACGTGTTTCCATCTTTCTCTGAGCACAACAGAGTTTCCGACGCGCCTCGCCCGAATAACATCGCCGACTCGGAAAGGACTTTTCCTCGAATTTCTATAGTGTGCGTTTTATAATTTAATATTGTCTCCGTTCGATCCATCCAATCATTTCCGACAATCAAACACGATGTTAAACCTGGCACGATTAAAAATGGATATTGTATCTTCAGACCTTCAATCTCAAATATTAAAAATACTTGGTACTTTATCGTTGTCGTTTTCTTACCGACGGCGGTTGTTACGTATAAATTCGAGACGGGCAATAGATTCAATTCATTTGTATTTTTAAGGCTTTTATAAAACTCTTCCAAAATCGCGGAAACCTGGCTGCCTGAATCCAATAAAACTGTTTTATTTTTGCCGAAAATAGTTATTTTTAAATGTGGACATCTGGCTATGCCCTGTACTCTTCCATTATTTTGGTCCCACTTTCCTTCAATCTCTTTTGACAGATCCTCTACAAAATCAAAATCTTGCCGACGCGCCGGCGGACCACAAAACAACGCGTCACTTATTCGTTTAAATGATTGTGATGATTGTTCGAATAAATCGCTTGCGAATTACGATTTGTATTATTTTGATCAGTCGGTAAACTTGGAGGGGGTATGCGTGTATCCGGTAATTGAAACGGGTGTGTGTTATTCTCGTTTCGTCTATTTTGTGTCGAATAGCCCTGTTCGCATCTATGACAATTATTGCGCGTATTATTTCTAACTCGCTCTCTCGGTCTCCCGTGATATTTACTCCGAACGTCCGATTCTCGCATATTTATTTGCTTGAGCGATACACGAGCATTATCATTATTGCTCGTCGATTTATTTTCACGTATTCTTACTCTCTCTCTATTTATCGCGTCAAGATTTGCCAACGTTTGTCCGATCAGAGTGCTATCGCTAAAGTTAATTGTGGACATATTTTCTCTAACCCATAAGGGGTACTGTTGAATTATATTATAATTTATCTCGTATTCTGTGATTTTCGGAATGAAAAATCGAGCGTCTTTTTTTTGTCTGTAATAAAATGTTTGTAAAGTCTCTTGGCTCTGGTTATACCGCTTGGCATTCCAAGAATTTTTGAATTGCACTCTGATCGGAATGGAGTAAAATTCCTCCAAAAATGCAACTTTAAATTCGTCATATGTTTTGATATTTACTTTAGTCTCTAACCACAAACTTGCCCTTCCTTCCAACGCCTGCTCAATCAATATCAGTCTTCGATCGTTTTTTATATTTTTGATTTTGAAAATTTTTTCCATCTCTTCCAAAAAGTCTACCGGATTTCTTTCAATTTCATCTTTAAATTTTGGAGCCTTAATATCGATATGGAAATTTTGTACATTACTGATAATTGCCGATAATTCCTCATTACTCGCTGTCCTTTGGCCTTGGTTCTGAGGAGTTTGCTGTTGTTGTAGTTCTCTCTGTCTTTCATCCAGCTCTCTTCTCAGCTGCTCAATTTCGCGACGCTGTCTGTCCAACTCTGCCCTTTCCTCTTCCATCCTCGTTTGCAACGATCCTTCGTTTTGGTCTCTGGTGTCTTTTGGTACCATAGGCATCTTTCTTACTCGAGGTTTTCTCGATAAAATCACAGATCTATAATTTGTTACACTTGTTTTAGATTTCCTTCCCGATCTTGTTACATATACGTGATCATCGTCCATACAATTTAACTCTAATGACTTCGCATCAAAATGCAACAAATGTTTATTAATTTTCTCAAATTGTGGTACGCAATATTATTCTCAACTCGTGGTACTCAATATTATTCTCAAAATCGTGGTACTCAATATTATTCTCAAAATCGTGGTACTCAATATTATTTTCAAAATACACACAAATATTTTTCCGAAAATATGTATTCCTTAAAATAATATCGAGCCCTATTGTTGGGCGCCAATTGTGAAGAAATTGTGTCGTGATTTTTCTTCGTTTATAATTTTATTATTTGATCGTTCACACAATTTAAAATGTCTATATAATGTCGTGATTCTTTCTTCGTTTGTAAGTTTATTATTTGATCGTTCACACAATTCAAAATGTCTCTATAAATTCGTTTTCGACATAGATACAAAAAGAAAAAGTTTTACTTATCTCGCTATTTAATTGCTTGGTCAATCCTGGCTCTACGATCGATCCAGGACCCCAGCCTCCTTTCGATGATTTTAACTTTGTATAATATTTTAAACGCCGAGACAGGTTGGCCGGACCTCAGACGATGTGGCTATTATTTTAAAGTTGACTGGTTGACGGTCCTGGAGCGAAAGAGGAAAAATCCTGTCGACGAGCAGTCTCGTGAACTCAGAAAAAGGAGGAGGGATCTTCTTTGATTAGGCGTGATTTATCCCCGTAATTACCTCGTGAGTCAAAATGAGCTCTTACAATCCAGAGGAATCAGCGGGAATATTCAAATATAGAAAATCGCCTTACAGGTTTCGGTGTCTAGGTCCACGGCTCCATGGTTTTTGATGTCATTTGTTTTTCATCTCAAAAATCAAAATCTTCTTCATTCAAATTTCGGCAACATGAAAAATATTTATCAGACTTTATGATTGAAGGGGTTGACCGGGGGTTGCCACGGAAGTTTTTGACCTTTGCACGGTAACCTTATTTTATTTAAACTTTCCGGTGACGTGGGGTCATAAATCACCCCAGTTTTAAAAACTCCCTGTCTCTTCTAAAATTCAATGAAAATGATCCACCTTGGGCTTATTCTTTTCGTTTTTTAATGCAGGATCACGTGAGCCTGGGGCAATTTCGCTCGGAGTCAAAAAATAAGCCAAAAATGCAATAAAACGATTAAAAAACGGGAGAACGAAGGGAGAAAGGGCACGAGGGAGAAGGGTGAAGTCTCGTCAGGACTTTTTTGAGGGATTGACGAAGAGTCTTGACGGAATTTTTTAAGGCGCTCACCAGTGGTCTCGAACGTGGTTTCTTAAGAGTTAGTTAATATTTACTAAACTCAGAGTCTCGTCACTATGGTTTTAAGGGATTAACGAAGAGTCTGGACGACAATTTCGAAAGGGTTAACCAAGGCTCTTAATGGGAGTTTTTAAGGGATTAACCACGAATCTCGCCAGGACTTTTTTAAGGGATTGGTCAAGAGTCTGGACGAGAATTTTGAAGGGGTTTATCATGACCCTCGCCGATATATTTTGAAGGGATTTGCGGAAGCGGTGTCGACGGAAGTTTTTCAAGGCATTGAGTGGAAGCGTCCAGAGACTTTTTTTATGGGATTCATAAAGAATCTCGCCGCGACTTTTTCAAAAGATTCATCGAGATTCTGGTCGAGACTTGTTTCAACAGATCGACCAAGAATCGTGCCAAGACTTTTTTAAGGGATTAGTCAAGAGTCTGGATGGGATTTTTTAAAGAGTCGACAAAAAGTCGTGACGAGATTTTTGCAACAGATTAGCCAAGGGTAGACGAGCTTTTTTAAGGGATTGACTAAGGGCCTCACTGAGGTTTCATTGAGAGATTGACCACGAGTCTCTTCGTGGTTTCCTTGAGGGATTGAACAAGGTTCTCGATGAGAGTTTTTTAAGTCTTTGATCATGACTGTTGTCGAGATATTTAAAGGAATTTACCAGGGGTGTCGACAGAAGTTTTTGAAGAGATTTATTTTATTTCAAGAATAACCAACCAGAACAAATAATGCCTCTATAATTACAAAAATATGTTGATGAACATCCCGCTTTTCAAAAAGAAGAGAAATCCGTGGAAAAATACTTTTGAAAAGTAAAAAAAGAACGCCAATTTTAAAAGATCGCAACCTCAGTAGAAAAATAATTACTCAATTTTCTTGATATCACTTTGAAATAATAAACAATTTAGATTTACAAAATTGATTGCATTTTTTCTTCCCTACGAACGGTCTTTTGACCTTCTCCAAAATTTTCTCAAAAATTCACAAGCTCAATCGACAAAAAGGATTAAAATCATTGCAACATAGCCAAGAATTAAAAAATAATGAATGGCTACATTTCACAGGGAAACGTGTGCACCCTCAATACATGTTGTGTATTTAAGGGTTTGCAAAGGCTCTACAAAAAAATGCAAAAAATTGGCGTGCATGGTTAACTAAAAAAGCCCGGGAAGATAAAAATTCAATTTAAGGGAGAGCCGGACAAACCTGAACAACTGCCTAAAATAGAATTTCCATTTGTTTTTCATCTGAACAATCGAAATCTTGTTCATTGTAAACTCGTCAAGATAAAAAATATTTATCAGATTGTATGAAATGAAAATTTTTAAAAGTTTTGTTTCACCTGGCTCTCCAGACTTTCAAAAATGATTATTAATTACGCAAAGAGGAGAGATTGTTGGTTAATATGGAAATAGGAAATATCATCGCAGAAAGAGAACAGAATAAACAGCGAACATTTGGAATAATATGGAATTATCATCGCGGAAAGAGAACAGAAAAAACAACGAACATTTAGAATTTCGGAGGATGGTCCATTTTCCATTACATGACGTCATAATGCTACTTTGCGCGTGCACGCGGAAACTTCTAATAAGAACAATGACACGGCCCTACGCCAAACTTTTTTAGTTAACCATGCACGCCAATTTTTTGCATTTTTTTGTAGAGCCTTTGCAAACCCTTAAATACACAACATGTATTGAGGGTGCACACGTTTCCCTGTGAAATGTAGCCATTCATTATTTTTTAATTCTTGGCTATGTTGCAATGATTTTAATTCTTTTTGTCGATTGAGCTTGTGAATTTTTGAGAAAATTTTGGAGAAGGTCAAAAGACCGTTCGTAGGGAAGAAAAAATGCAATCAATTTTGTAAATCTCAATTGTTTATTATTTCAAAGTGATATCAAGAAAATTGAGTAATTATTTTTCTACTGAGGTTGCGATCTTTTAAAATTGGCGTTCTTTTTTTACTTTTCAAAAGTATTTTTCCACGGTAAGCGTTACACAAATGTCACTGAACGTTATACATTCAAATAAATTAGTACAAATTCAAAATTTTCTCTCAATTTGATATACAATTAATTAATTGAATCATTTGCGCAATATCTTACACAAGTATGGATACGTAGAAAAATAACAACTGATCACTAATTAAGGTGGAGCTAAATATTATATTAAATGACCCGTAATGCGTCGATAAAAATTGCACTTCTAGCAATTTTTTGTATTACTAGCTTGGAATATAAATCGTTTTAGAAGAGAACCTTGATTGACTAGAGATTTTCGCCAAGCGTTCACGTGTCTTTTCTAAGAAGATTTCTGAAACCAAATACTTACGTTATGCCAAGATTAACCAAGCTGAGCACTTTAATTCAAAATTTCGGGCCGGCCAAGTACTCTGTGCGCATACGCTCAACATATGATGGCAAACTTTAGTTTTGTATTTTTTTATGAAGTAGTTTTTCTGTCGATTCGCGATTTTGTATTTAGGGGTTCCTTTTTTTGAGACGTGTCTTTTTGGAAGATTTTCTTTTTTCTCGTTAATTGATTTTCGAACATCAACATGATTTTCAGACAGGGAATACTTGTCCTTTTATAGATATCAGAATTTTTTATGCTGAGCGAATACCATTAATTGTTTTCTACCATTCTCGCATTTCTTGCATTTTTCTCAATCTTCTTGAATTTTTTTTTTTTTTTGGGTTTTCTTAAATTCTTTATTTTGTTGGCGTTTCCAATTTTTTTCAAGGGGGGATTAGATTTTTCTGTGAAAACAAATGGAAATGGGGAACACCAACAAATGTACTTGTCCAAGCTTTTTTCCCCGGGAGGGGATTTTTGGCTAGGATATTCAATTTTGAGAAGAATAAGAGAAAGGACAGATCTATTAGGAAAGAAAGAACTTCACTCGTACTTACGTTCTCTGCCATTCACTCTGTATTCTCGCTCTTTAACAAATTTTACACTTGTACAAAAATTTACGGACAATTTCAAGAAATTTCCGGACAGATTTGACAATTAATGATGAACGATTGACAATTGAACCGATCTATTTTACCGTACAATAATTCAATTGACAAATCGACAAGCAGAAACTCAACAGACGGAGTTCTGTTACAATAAATTTATATATCTTTTGACTACTAGTTGCTTCCCTCTAAGAAGACAATTCCAAATGTCAACCTAACTATTCGAGCCGTCAAACTAGAGTGATTTTGGAAAATCCGTAATGAGACTCCTGGGCCGCCTATCCCTTCCAGTTATCGATCCTCCTTCGACCGTCGATCGACGCGCAAGCGCTCGAGATTTGACAATTAATCGCTTGCTCTAGGGCGACATCTTAGACCCTTGGTTGACGATTAAATTCACGCTTTCACAGCCGCGTGATTTGAATAAAAATTTGGAAATACATAAGTCGACCGACTGACGACGGAAAATGTTCTAACCAAGCTTCCTGTCACAAGGCGATCGCAAAAATGCTTTCTATCTGCCAAAATTTGCCGACCGATTGGTGAAGGACGTTTCATTGCTGCCATTGTGGTCGAACGTCTGCCGCAACAAATTCGGTCATGGACGGATACCAGCCTCAAGCGCGGCGGTTGAGAGCGAGTTTAATATTATAAGAACACATTTTCAAAAAATATCTCGGCTCTTGTGCGTCCGGACGCGTTTGTTGAAAAGCACGTCAATTATTTGAACGGCAAAATCAAAATCGTGCACGCCAATGTCGACAATGGAAAAGACGTCGATGCAGATCAGAAACTCCATCTCATGCGTTCAAACACAGAAGATATAAAAGAAAGTGACGAACCTTCTGATGTCGAAGAGTTTTCCATTGCAGAAGTCGATCGAATCGAACACGTAAACACTAAAAAGGACTTAGAACCTGAAATCGAACGTTCGCAATCTGAAATAAAACATCCGGAGCCTGGAATCGAATATCCGGAGCCTGAAATCGTCGCAGCGAATGAGCTGGAAAATCGGCGAGGCTTGGCTACACCAAAGAAGACATCCAGAAAATCAAAATACCTTCACCGGAAAAACGAGACATTCGACTCGATTTCACGAGATAATTTGACGAAGATTCCCATAATTAAAAATGGGAATAACATGACGTTACAGGTATAATTACGATTTTGGTGCGTTATATGTAGATGTGTTACTGTATTAGGAAGTGCTTTTTATATTGGTTCATCAATTACAGGCCGTCATGGACAACGGTACGCGGATCTCTACATTGAACACATGCGCTTTCGATGCAATTCTTTAAATTTTCCTGGCGTTCAAGTTCGATGCTCCTGAGGACGGGGAATCTTACGATTTGTCGCAGAACACAAATTCCGCCTTCTTTAAATTGGTTGAACAAATCATTACATCCGGTATAACAGCGCAGAGCTACCGATTTTATATACAGTAAAATAGGCGTTTCATGACGTCACAGAAACTTTGGAGCGTTTTTACAGGAGAACGGGTTGAGGGAAAAATCTCATATTAGATTTGAATTTTCTATGATTTTTTATCTTTCGAATAGTCCTTGGTAGAACAAAATCCGTTCAGCCAATCCAGAGAAATCTAACATTGAAGATTTTGGACGCGAGGTTTGGGATCCCTTCTGTTTCTTGGAGTCATAAAGGCGTAAGTGGTTCGCGCAGGCGCTTGGACATACGCCCTTTGCGAGACTGGTGGACATTTTCGGCCTGGGACGTCACCCGCTCCGCTGAACGCGGCATCCCCACTCTTCGCGCGCCACTGAGCGAGAGAGACAGATATATCGGGCCTCTCCGTCCCTCTACCGCCGGCGCGCCTATAGCGCTGTCTCTCTCCCTCTACCGCTTCCGCGGCCCGCGCTGTCCCTTGCCGTTTTTGGTATTATTGTAATGTTTAATAAAAAAAAAAAAATTATTCCGAAAGGACATGAAATCTGAATAAAATAACTTAGCAAAAGTAAAAAAAAAAAAAGAACGCCAAGTATTAAAAAAGGATTGAAATCATTTTTTTTAAGCCAAGAAAAATAAACCGGCGACAACGAAAACTTGGGGTGCTTGGTTGAGAAAATAAGCCCGGGAAGATTGAACAAATGCTTATTTTCTCAACCATGCACCCCAAGTTTTTGTTGTCGCCAGTTTATTCTTCTTGGCTTGAAAACAATTATTTCAATCCTTTTTTAATACTTGGCGTTCTTTTTTTTTACTTTTGCAATAAGCATATAAAGCTGGGAGAACCTCGTCCATGCTGTCGAAAAGATTGTTCCGGCATGGAACGAACAGTAATTTCTTCGACCGGAAAAAAATTTATTTATATTCTTGGCATGACAATTTTCTGCGAAAACTTGCCATCTTCAGTGTTAGAGGCTAAAAAAAAGTTCGTTGATTACTTCTTCCTTTTTCCAAATCTGCGACGTTCATTTGCACTTCTATGAAATTAGCCCATTCTTAGTGTTTTATATATGTATAAACTAGCCAAGGTATGCCCGCTTCGCTGGGCACACAATAGTATCCAACACAAATTTCCACATGACCTATGCGGTACTGTGTAGAGGTATGCGTTGCATTTCTTTACATTCAATAATTTCAAATTAAAATTCAAAGAAATCAAACTTATGAAAAATACTTTTTCCCCTAATTTTTTGTTAAATTTTAAAAGAAAGGCCAATTTTCGTATAAATTTTGTGTTTGAATCCTGAAAAACGATCGTTTTATCGTCCTGATTAAATATCGAATGAAAATCATGAGTTTTGCTCAAGAAAAAATCGAATTTGGTTGCATTCCCACGATGCATACTTCAACATCGTTAAATCAAAACGACACTGAAATTCGTAACGTTGAGGTCCAACGAAAAATACTTTTCTCCTTAATTTTTTGTTAAATTTTGAAAGAAAGGCCAATTTTCGTATCAATTTTGTGTTTGAATCCTGAGAAATGATCGTTTTATCGTCCTGATTAAATATATTTATCTATATATATAAAACTGTTGCGTGACTGACTGACAGACAACGCACAGCCTAAACCACTAAAGTTAGGATCGTGAAATTTGTCATGGTTCCTCCTCCTCCCGTCGTGAACGCTCCTACTCCTTTCCCGTCGTAAACGCTCACTAAGAAACGATTTCGTTCGTTGTCTATCAAAAAAAAAAAAATTTCACTCAAAACCTTTTTCCACCGAATCGGAAATCCGTAGCCACCGTGACCATAGTAACCATTGTTGTTTTTACCGTTGCCATAGTAACCTTTGCCATGGTAACTGTTGCCGTAATAACCGTTGCCATGGTAACTGTTGCCATAGTAATCCGTTGCCACTACCGTAAAGTTAGCCGGTCGACTTTTAATTATCAACTTTTTTATAATTATTATTACGTGGTGGCATCGTGGTGGTTCATGGTAACGTAATTAAAATGCTTGGTAATTATAAATTTTGAAGAAATAAATGACTTTTTGATTTTGGGTAAAGTTAGCCGGACAAAGGTTGATTTGTGATAAAATGGATTAGATAACACGCTTAATCGATGCGAAATCGCTTGGTGGTCACGAATAACCAAGTTAAAGGCTTCGGTAATCAGTAGTTTATTTAATAAACATTAAAATAAAATTATCACGATTAGCACTCTGTCAGCTGATGGAGTAGCGCTCTGATTGGTCGCTGAAAGAACATGTTCCGGTCGTAGGAAGTTACTAGAAAACTAGGGACAAAAAGTGCTCGAAAGTTGACAGAAACTAGGCACAGATGTCGTGATGAGGATTTTCGTGTCGCCAGAACTCCAGCAGTCCTTCCTGTCAATAAATTTACTCCAAAAAGAGTACCGCAGGCTCTATAAAGTTTGTTGCGTCGCGCCGGACTACTTTGAGTTTTGCACTTTTTTTAAAATTTAATGGATCAGTTTAACGTTTTGAGTGAAGAAAAAAATGTGCTAAGCACTCATCTTTTTGTGGTATGAATTATTCACATCACAGCGAGCTTCCTCCTTGTTCATGATTGGACACAAGTAATGACATTTGAGTTCACGAGTTCGGAGTTTGTTTACGACGCGTATCCGCCTGTGATTTAATAAAAGGAAATAAACTCTTTGAGGGTTTTTTCTTTTTATTGATCCAACCGTGTCGAAAGTATTCAATTTCGACAATCGCAGCTATCACGACACCGTGAGTGCGAGATAGATAGCTGCAATTTTCGAAATTGAATATCTTCGACACGGTTTGATCAATAAAAAAAAGCCCCTGTCAGTGTATTTTTGCTATCTTTCTGCGTCGGCTCACACAGCCTTTTTTTGATGAGTCAAACGACAGCGTAGAATTTTCATTTTGACAATTCGAGGTGAGGTTAGGTGCCTGATCCTTCACCTCTTATAAGAGCTACAGCTACAATCATCATTTCAGCAGTCACGGAGAGTTGGAGGAGTGGAAGAACGTCAGAAGAATAGAGAAAAATGCAGCTGGAGGGTAAGCATTCCATTTTTTCATATGTTTTATAGAAAAATAAACGCATTGACTAGTCATCCGGGTAGTCGGATTAATAATATTTGTCCGGACACGCATAATCCAATATTATTTGCTTTATCCGGACCTGCAATAGTATATTACACACCGAGGCCAGGGAAATAAGTAGAGACTCAGATCACATGTAATTGTCGGCCGAGGCAAAGCCGAGGTTGACAAACATGTGGTCTAAGGCTTTACTTTTTCCTGCCCGAGGTGTGTATACGATTTTTCTGTCCGACACAGCCGGAATGCGGCAACTTCGGCCCGCTGCCCGGGGCGAAAGTTCTGCCCTGTTCTCAGCGACGATAGGAAAAGATAGGAAGGAAAGACCTTGCGGCAGATTCATTGGACAAGGCTGTCAAAGTTTTTATGGACAGTAATCAGGATACGGCGTTCAACCTGTGGCAAGAATTGTTTCGGTGAATAACAGGATTATTATTTTTTTCTTGGGAGGAAACTTTTATTTTCTAATATGTTTTATTTATTTATTTTCATTTGTTTTGACATACAGAATTCGAAAAGAACGCGAAGGCAATCGAGAAGGTATTCTGGCGGACGGTGGAATGGGCTCGATTCTTTTTTGCCCCGAACAAGAATCGGGGGAATCAAGCCAACAAGAAGACGACAGCGGAGCCATCCGATGACTCAGAAACTAATCAGTTCGAGATTGGGAATAACCAACTGGGAAGCAGAAGGTACCTATTTCTCTTTGAATCTCGACGAGGGAAGGGGAAATTCTGAACGGAACTTCGCAGTATTTTTATTTCTCCACTCTCTGGAATTTTTGCATTTTTTGTAAATAGATTTGCTTCATTTTGTTTCAGGTGCTCCGGCGCGCACCTTCACAGCGACAAAACTTTGCTCCTTTCTCCATGCGAGACCATCACTCGCAGTTCCGGCTTACGCGTTGGCGGCGGCGCCGATCACGTTTTCATTGATTCTTTTTCTCTCAGACGGCCCAGATGCACCACGTCTGTTTTTCTCCTTTAACATTGCACGGTCCGTTGTTCTTGATTGAAATAAATATTTTTTATCTATATTCTTGTCTTCTAAGTCCATTTACTTTAATCGAAAAAATGAATGAGAATATCACAAAAACTCTTAAACGATACGACGAAGGGATAAGGAATATATTCATGATGTTTTTTTTTTTTTATGCCGGAAGGTCAGAATCCTGAAAACAAGAGACATCGTAATAACCACGGCAGGACGGTCGATCGACCATCTTTCTTACAAATACATCAACACTTTCATCGGCCAGCATCGACGTTCTTATTTTGAATGTGGTTGACCGGTAAGTTTCGATAGTTCGGATCAACAATGTGGATCCATTTTTTCAACAATCTGTACATCATTTTCGATATGATTTCCAAAAATATTAGATTTTCATGTTTTATTTTCGATCTCCAAGATTTGCACACTTTTTGAAAAAATGCATGAACACAGTGTTTGAGACGTCAACGGCCTTGTTTAAAATCGGAGGGTTTAAATGTCAAAAAATGTAGAGCGCGTTATACATGACATCGAAAGAATGGTAGAATTAAAAAAAAAAACAACAACAAAACATGGTAAAGAGATGGAAAAGTTTGATTTGTCAAGAATGTTGGATGCATATTTTGCGAAGCAAATGAAGCCAATAAATGATCCTGTTCTCAGCGACGATGACGGTGGAAGTGCGGCAGATTCATCGGACAAGCCTGTCAAAGTTTTTGTGGACTGTAATCAGGATACTGATCGTTTTCACAGAGGTACACGGCGAGATGTGGCTCAACATCGTTGTTGTGCCGGCTCTTCACAATTTTGAAGTTCATGTCGTTGTACAACTGCCAAACGCCTATTGCCCGACGACAGTGTGCAACGAAGTGGGAAGCATTGTACGTAACAACTCCGATTAATCTGGAATAACAATAATACTATTGAGTAATTATATCCTAAATTATATTTCATTCCAAAATCCAAACAATAGATAATTCTTATTCCATTAATTGAATAGTTAATAAAACTCACCTGTACGACAGGCGTAAATCTTCATTCACTTTAAAAGTGATTGAAGGTGGCAGATGCTCCAATTTGCACCGCAGTCCGGCCTTAGCTACGCCCCGTTCGTCAGAAGCCCTTATGTCGAGATCGATCAAGACGTGGAGATTAAGCTTTTTTTGTGCCGTCGATGGAGCTCCACATTTCCGACATCGAATTCCATGCAGGACTGCTTGAAAATTCAGAGCCTCTTCGAGAGAATAAAATCCACAAGTTTCGATTTTTTTATGATTGGGCGACAAGCATGGTTGGGCATACGAGGAGCCGTCGCATCTGGTGCATTTCTCTGTCACCCAAACGCTGGGAGATGAATTGAAAGCCTTGACTGCAACATTTGCGATGCTGTCCCAAGCATTCAGCGAATACGAAAAAATGCGGTTTTCAGTGCTTGGCCCAGGTAAGCAGGGATAACCAAAATGTTTTAAAAGTACCGCTCTTTGTTGCAAGACTTGTTTGGTTACTCCGGAGTTTATCAGTAACCACACGAATTACAACGTTTCGTTTGATGACTGTTGCAGAATCTTCGCATATTGAGGATTATCGAGAGCACCCGTCATCACGATGTGGACCAGGGAGTCGAATGGACATGTCGATTTGATGAATATTTTGCTGCCATCAACGGTCGTGGGGTTATCGCAAATGCTCCCATTCGGTAATAACACAGCCTTGCTTGTTTTTACAGATAAAATATTACGCTGTCGAATGTCGGGACAGGGTTCGTAATATTTCGATGCTTTTTTCCTCGTGTGTTCAGGCTCTTCGTTCTTCACTTTTGGCTCTACCGGGCACCACTGATTTTCTGCGGGTTCCTTTCGTTCGGGCATTTTCATCACATCCCGTGAACAATAATCGTGGTCGATCGATATATGCGACAGCACACTCGATACAGGATTGCAATTTTCGTCCATTATTGAGCCATCTTTCTCGCAGCGAGATGAGGATATTATTGGCTCACAATCACCCGGCAGTGAGTCATCGGTAAGATCCAGGATGTATTTCCTGCCATGGGATGCTTTTCCCCTCCAACCTTCTTGGGACAACAAATCCTCTTCGCTGCGATTCGAAAGGTTTTGATCGAGGCATAGTGGTTTTTGGAGGGCCGAATTTTTGACGTGTTTTTTTTCTTCTTTATCGATATTTCTTCCTATTTCTTTTTGTACACGACTCTTTTGATCAAACACAATCACATTTGATGAAAAAAGTAGCGTTTGACCCGAAATGTCTCGAATATCGATTTTGATAAATTTGTCGCCACGTAGGGGTGGCGGATCCTGTTTCAGGACCCTATTTTTTAGATCGCTGAAACGCCCTTCGGCGTAGCTGGAAGAAGCCCGTGGGATAGGTCGTGGCATCGAAGATGGCATGGCTGCGCTGCTCCACAGTGGAAATTCTTTTGCTAGATTGATGAGCTGTTGAATGAAATCAGGCAAGAAGAATGGATTCAAGTTCTTTCCGGCCCGTATAATTTCTTTCGCCTTTTTTTTTTTGCTGTGTCAACCACACGTGTAGTGTACTCGGCTGATCCGTTTCCAAATTTAAATTTGTTGCAGCTTCGAGAGGACCACAATTTTCTTTCTTTTCATCACGGAAGTCATTATCTCACACGTTCCCCATGGTTTTAGTATCAAGATCGTTTAACTGACCAGCAATGCGATCTTCAAGCCGTTCCCTTGCTTCTTTCGTTGATCGTGCTCCAGGCAAATGTACTTCGCTGTCTTCATAATCTTGAAGCCCCACTGCACAGGTGAGTAAAAAAATTGTCCGAAACTCCTCCAGTGACTGCGATTCCACCAACAGTGCCACACAGCGTAGATAGAATTCTTTTATACAGCGTTGTCTCACCGATTGGAAACATTTCCAGCGACAAACCATTTTTGTGAGATGGGCCACATCAACCCGCACTATCGTTCCAGGTATCCCCTGTCTAACCGGTGGACCATCGTTGACAGCGAGTGAAAATAGCCACTCAGCGTACTCTTTGACTGAGGCCTTGTTAAAGACTTCGCACAAGCTTGCGAGAAGAGCCCTGGAATAGTCACAGACTGTGATTTTTGGTCGCGGAGCACCGGCACGGTTCCAATGTTTTAGCCAAAAAGATATGATATCGGTTCTATGTGCTTCGGACAGCATCTGATATACAGGTAATGTAGTTTTTTCGAATTTTATAACCATCGAATACAAAAATATGTGTCCACTGAGGGTGCCATCGGCGTGGACAATTTTTTTCACTAAACTGCCTGTTGCATCCAGCGAAATGGTTGCTGCGTCTTTAGTGATCCGGCAATACTCTTTGTAGGCATGCATTGCAGCTGGTGTATAGTAAAAGACGAAGAATGGATTCATCCCAGTCCAAGTTATGATCCCTGCGTACTCAGGAGTCATCGACAAATTCGAGATGGTTCGAACCACATCTTTCCCATCATCCGGTCAAATATTGAGATCCCTGTTAATTTTTTCTTTCTTCGCATTCCTTAGAACGGGACTTTTTGGTATGAAAGGAGGCACGAGGTCACCCTGAACCATGTGTAATCGTGCCTGCTCTCGCTGCCAGTTCTTACACCCTTTACTTTCCAGTTCCCGTTGTACCTCGAGTCGACGCTCTCCATTTAAATCAATCCTAACTGGTTCGTGAAATACGTTGCGTATCTCGCACGTTTCCACTCTTAGATGGAGGCCCTTTTCATTTCGATGTTTTTCACCTCTAGCTTCGATCCTGTTCCCACACATTTCACTTATACACCGGCCTTCAATTTTTATAATAAATGAATCTTCGTTGGCATTTAAGTGTACTTCGGCCCGTTTAAATGCAAGAGCACACGTTGTTTCCATAGCGCAATTCTTAATACATTTGTCCACACTTTTTTTTCAGACAAAACCTCCCTGCTTTGCCAAGTCGTTCGGTTGGTCTGATGTCATTCCAATCGTCTTCCGTAAGAACCAATTCTAGTTGGATTAACTCTTTCGCGTTAACACTAGTTTTGTTCGGACGGCGTTCTGGTGACCATGAGCTGTCGTCGGCGGGGTCGGCTTCGGAACTTGAAGAGTCGTGCTCCGTGCACCCATTCTTCTCCTTTATCACGCAGATATTTAATGCAGATCGAGCTTCGCTGAGGATGTTTCGTCGATCTTCTCTGACGTTGGTGTAGACATTGTGAGCTGACCATAATCCATTCGTTTTTTCGCTCATTTCTTGCCAAACATTTGACGTGTACTTTGGAAGCGTCTCACTCGTGAAGTGCATCGCAAAAGCTTTTACCAATTCGATGGCATCTTGTTTATTCACTTTTGCTTTCCCGAGCATTTTGGATTTAAATCTGGAATACAATGCAGTGTGGTAAAATAATAGTATTTTATTGAGCTATTGAGCGTTAAGTAAGAGCATTCTGAAAACACACAAGTTCCAGATTTTTTACTTTCAGTCATTTAAAAAAAAATATTACAGTTTTTATTTAAAAAATAACATGATTGCCTCTATCTATCCTCCTCTCAGTAATTTTTAACTCACAAGAATCCGGTTATCACAATTCATGATAATATTATCTAATTATTGGACTAAAGCGAAGCATAAAGAATTATTTAACAGGGATGGATAAACAATGTGATGAAACTCACTTTTGAAATGTCAGAAAGGAGATTGTTTGTTCTTCATTTGATCACAGATCTTTTCTCTGTTTTCACAGCAAACGACAGTATTCAAGTGGTCCCAACATCATACGAATGGATCGAGCCCGACGTGGAGGGTTTGCAACTCATTGGAATCGAAATCACATCTTGCTGAAAATGGCGAATGCATTATAACTTCCGGGCTTTGTAGAACAAAATTCACAACGACGGTAATGAGAAAATGGCAAACTTTTCTGCATAGCAAAAAAAAATTCAGAAACTCGAACAACGAATCATACGATTTTCTCGAGAAAGACCTGCACAAAAACTATGCACTTCCCTGTGCAGCAAAAAGCTATGGATCGCTCGATTTTTCTGCCGGAAACAACGACGCAGTTTTGAACTTTGACTTTCAATGTTCCTTACTTTGGTTTATTTGCGATGAATTGAATTCAATGAGCCGAGTTTGGTTAATGACTTTTGCAATCCTCTGTTACTTTATCCTTCAAAAAAATATCTTCCCGAAATCTGACACCCATTCATGCCTGGGAAAATGAATGTTCCATCTGACATATTTTCATCTTGAAACCTTATTGATCTAGAAATTGGGACCCGCGTTTTTCCCCCGATTTTTCTACACTTTTCAGATTTTTTTTCAAAATCTGATCCTGAATGTTTTTCATTTCAAATTTCCTCTGGGAAATTATTCGAGGGTTGCACGAATTGCAATAAGTTTAAATAAATAATTGCGTAACATCGATCCACGTTCGCTAAACAATTTTTGCTGAAAAACGATGTTTTTTATAGTCTCTGGAATAAACGGGATGTTTTTTTTTTTACAAGGATGGAACGATGTTGGGTTTCATCGTTCGAGTCAAATTCCAACACCGAATATCGATGCCCTGGCCTACAATGGTTTGATCATCAACAGGAATTACGTCTTGCCATCCTGCACGCCAACGGGAGCTGCATTTTTCTCTGGAAGATATCCAATCGGAATGGGTAAAAAAAAATGCGTGACTCCAGTCGTTGGTTTTCTCGAAAATTTTGATTATATAAAAATCAACCGGAAGGTATGCAAGGCGGAGAGATTCTGGGTGGCGACCCCCGTGGTCTTTCACTCAACATAAGCATTCTGCCAGAGCACCTTCACGACTTGGGCTATTCACTAAAATTATTCAGCAAATGGTACTTGGGCTTCCACACGCTACAACACACGCCCCTGCATCGTGGTTTCGACTCGTTTCTCGGTTTTTACAACAGTCACATCGCCTATTACGATTACAGGTACTCTCAAGGGGTGAGTCGACAATTCTGACAGAAATCGAACAATCATTTCGTTCACTTTCGAACGACGGATCGACGGATCGTCAATTACCTCGATTTCTATCTTGAGAACGATTTGGTGAAACCGTCGAGATTACCGGTCGTTTGGCTCGTCGATCCACGGAGAAGTAACAACACCTGGCAGCCGTGGTTACACGCCGGTTACTACGAGTTTAAAGGAGCCACGGCCATCAGTAACATTGGCAGTGTCCGCACACATCGGAATGGTTTTGATAATCATCACTCTTCGAGCATTCATTTGAGTGAAAGACACTTTTCCTACTAAGCGGAATAGTGCCATTTTTTATAGGAACGTCGATACTAAAATTTCGATGACCGGAGATACGAACGTTTGCGCGATCGACCGCGAGCTCAGCGACGCGACCAACGACGTTTGATTCAACGAATAGTGTCAATGGAATCGGCACCATCATAACTTTACAATCTTTTCGAATTATTATTGATTTTTCACCCACTAAGAGGGAAGATGATGCGAGATTTATTATTGAATTTATTTATGGTCGCGGAAATTTCCTAGAATTTTATCATCTATTTCACACATTTTTTCAATTTTTCTACATTTTGTCTCACTTTCTCGTATTTTCAGTCTTTGCACAACTCTCTAGACTATTTATTCTCGCTCTTACTCATTTTTCCTTCGCAACGAATCTATCGAGGATCCGAGGATGACGGTTTGTCCGCCAGATCGATTAAAATTTGATTAATTGTACAAATTTACTGTGTAAACTGTTGTAAAATGCCATCAAAAATAAAGACAATAATTGAATAAAAAAATATAAAAAAAAAACAAAACAAAAATAACCAATTTCCATCGATTCAAGCGCGGTTAATAGTTTTTGATTCATAGCGCCTCTTTATGGGGGGTCACGTCACCCATTGTTTTTGCGATTTTTTCTGATGCGCATCGCGCTCATTTCGTTTGATGTCATTTTTCTTTCGGAATGAGTCAGTTTTGCTTGAAATGCGTAATTTCCAAAACGGCCAGCAACAAATAACGATCTTGACACTTTTTTGATCCGGATTTTTTAAGAAATCTTTGCAAGTCGTTCGAAATTTTGATTTATTCTCGTCAACCCTGAAGAAAAATTTGCATCGAAAAGACGAAACGGAAGAAAAAAACAATATCTAGAAAATTAAGCGAGTGGAACAAGTATTGAAAAAAAGAAGGATGGAACAATTATCACCGAACATTTAATTTTGCACTTTTTCAATTGCAGGAAAAATCACCATACACAAAGGAACGCACTCATAAACCGGAAGGTCGCGATGGGCGGGACAAAGAATATTCTTGAATAAAAAGAAACTAGCCAAAAATCCCCTCCCGGGGAAAAAGGCTTGGCCAAGTACATTCGGTGATTCGCGCTCGCTCGGTACAGAAGAAAACGTGTGTACCTAGCGGGCAAAATGTCAGTACACAGTAGAGACGTAACGGACGTAACTGAAACCATCGCGTCACTCCTAACCACTGCGACACTCCTAACCGTCGCGACCAATCAGAAAAAGGCTAGCGCCACGGGCCCTTTCTCTGTGTCGTATACATACACGCACGCACACTTCGATCATGGCATAATTTTACCCGTGCAAAGTTTTTTCTCAGCAATTACAGCATCAATCCGGTTGATTTATGGCTTAAACGAGGGGGGATAACGTAATTAGTCTCTAATTCAAATTTCAGATCATGAAATAACCCCTGAGCTTTGTATTTTAAGAAAGTGTTTACCCCCACCGGCCGAATCGCTTTTCTCAGAGATAATATACTCGAGTGAGTCTCGCGCCAGCAGACGACGCTGTCGATGTACTTGGCCTGAGACTCTCCCGAGTCTCTGGATCGTAGCGAAAATCCCCTCCACGGGGAAAAAGCTTGGACAAGTGCATTTGTTGGTGATCCCCGTTTCGAGAAGATTTCGAATTCGATCCCCGAATTGAGAAAAATACAAGAAATGCGAGAATGGTAGAAAAAAGTAAATGCTATTCGCTCAGCACCAGAAATTCTGATATCTATAAAAGGCCAAATATTCCCTGTCTGAAAACCATGTTAATGTTCGGAAATCAATTATCGATAACAAAGAAAATATTCCAAAAAGACACGTCTCAAAAAAAGGAACCACTAAATACAAAATGGCAAATTGACAGAAAAACTTCATACAAAAATACAAAACTAAAGTTTGCCATCGTATGTTGAGCGGATGCGCACGTAGTACTTGGCCGGCCCGAAAATTTTTGTATTAGCTTCCACTATTTATGGATAGATAGAACAGATTCTCTTAATTTGATATACAATTAATGAATTAATCACTTGCGCAATATTTCACAGTAGTATGGATACGTAGAAAAATAACAACTGATCACTAATTAAGGTGCAGCTAAATATTAAATCCTAGCCAAAAATCCCCTCACGGGGAAAAAAGCCTGGACAAGTCCATTTGTTCGTGACCCCCGTTTCCAATCGTTTTCACCGACAAATCCGATCCCCCTAAAAAAGACTTGAAATAAAATGAATAATAGAAAAAAACCCTCGGAAAAAATGGCTCCTAAAGAAATGGAGAAAAACCCCAAAAAAAAAATCAAAACAATTGAAAAAAATACGATGAATGTAAAAATGGTAAAAAAAAAATTGATTATTTTCGCTCAGCACGAAAAATTCTTGATATCCATGAAAGGACAAGTATTCCATTGATGGCTGAAAATCAATTAACAAGAAAAAGGGAAAAGTTCCAAAAAAACACGGCACAAAAAAAGAAACCCCTAAATACACAATAGCGAATCGACAGAAAAACTTGCGCGACGTGATGGAAAACTAAAGTTTGCCATCGCATGTTGAGCAGTTGAGCGGATGCGCACAGAGTACTTGTCCGGCCCGAAATTTTTTTATTAGAAGTGCTCATAGGTTTTGAACTTGACATAACGTAATTGTTTAGTCTCAGAAAGCTTTTTAGAAAAGACACGTGAATGGTCGGTGAAAATCTCGAGTCAATCAAGGTTCTTTCCAAAACCGATTTACATTTCAAGTGAATAATACAAAAAATTGCTAGGAATGCATTTTTTTCCGATGCATTACGGGTCATTGAATTTAACTAGCTGCACCTTAATTATTCATTAGTTGTCTTTTTTCTATGTATCCATACTCGTGTAAAATATTGCACAAATAATTAATTTATTAATGGCTGTGGCTATTCGTCCGGATATTTCATACACTAAAAAGCATGGTCGGACGAATAAGCAACCCTTAATCGTACGGATAAAGCGGAAATCATTGGATAAAGCGTGTCCGGACGAATATTATTCGTCCGGCTATCCGGACGACTAGCCACTGCGTTTCTCTTAAATAATTGTATATCAAATCGAGAGAAAACTTCGAATTTGTACCAATGCATTCGAATGTATAAAGTTCAGTGATGTTTGTATAACGCCCATCATTTTTCTCATGAATACAACCGAGTTGTTCTATCTATCTAAAAATAGCGGAAGCTAATACAAAAATTTTCGGGCCGGACAAGTACTATGTGCGCATCCGCTCAACTGCTCAACATGCGATGGCAAACGTTAGTTTTCCATCACGTCGCGCAAGTTTTTCTGTCGATTCGCTATTGTGTATTTAGGGGTTTCTTTTTTTGTGCCGTGTTTTTTTGGAACTTTTCCCTTTTTCTTGTTAATTGATTTTCAGCCATCAATGGAATACTTGTCCTTTCATGGATATCAAGAATTTTTCGTGCTGAGCGAAAATAATCAATTTTTTTTTACCATTTTTACATTCATCGTATTTTTTTCAATTGTTTTGATTTTTTTTTTGGGGTTTTTCTCCATTTCTTTAGGAGCCATTTTTTCCGAGGGTTTTTTTCTATTATTCATTTTATTTCAATTCTTTTTTAGGGGGATCGGATTTGTCGGTGAAAACGATTGGAAACGGGGGTCACGAACAAATGGACTTGTCCAGGCTTTTTTCCCCGTGAGGGGATTTTTGGCTAGGATATTACTTCTTTTTTCTGATTGGAAGTCTCCAATTTTTTCAGTCCGGTGGGAATAATTTGCTGATTTTTCCCTAGAAGTGTACTCTGTGGAGCTCGTTTTAAGCCAAGAATCATGTCTCTATCTCAATTTTTCACTGAAATATGATTTTTTGCCCATTTCCATCATTTTTGCTCGAAAATGACGATTTTTCATCAATTTTCAAACGAAAATCGCTCTTCTCCGAGCAAGGACGGTGAAATCATGTTTTTTTTTTCGTCCACATGGTTTGCTAAGCTGAAAGGAAACGTGAACGCGTGCCATAATCTTATATTTTCTCGAGAATGATATTTTTGCATTTTCACGATCAGCTTAGAAAAAAAAACGCCATTTTTACATGACTTGAGAGTGAAGATTTTATTTAGTTGGCTTTATGGGAATAAATTGCTGATTTTTTTTCCCAGAAATTTACTCTTTGGAGCTTAATTTGAGCCCAAAGTCATGTCTCTATCTCAATTTTCCACCGAGATATGATTTTTTGCCCATAACTATGATTTTTGCTTGAAAATGACGATTTTTCAACAATTTTCAAACGAAAATCGCTTTTCTCCGAGTAAAAATCGTATAAATTATGACTTTTTTTCCAGCCTTTCAGTTTGATACGCTGAAAAGGAGAGAAAACACGCGCCAAAGTCTCAATTTACCGCGTCAATGCAATTTTCGATTTTCGACCTTGAGTTGGAAAAAATCGGAGTTTTAACATGAATTTGTTGCCAAGTATTTTTCTACTTGGCTCCATGAGAATGGACTACTGATTTTTTTCCTTCAAATATACTCTGTGGAGCTCAATTTAAGCCCAGAGTCATATCTGTATCTCGATTTTTCATCGAGATATGATTTTTTGCTCACGAGCATGATTTTTGCTTGAAAATGACGATTTTTCGTCAATTTTCAAACGAAAATCGCTCTTCTCCGAGTAAAAATCGCATAAATTATGCATTTTTTTCCAGCCACTCAGTTTGATACGCTGAAAATAAGAGAAAACACGCGCCAAAGTCTCAATTTACCGCGTGAATGCAATTTTCGAGTTTTGATCACGAGTTGGAAAAAATCAGAGTTTTAACATGAGTTTGTTGCCAAGAATTTTTCTGCTTGGCTCCATGAGAATGGACTGCTGATTTTTTCCCTTTAAATATACTCTGTGGAGCTCAATTTAAGCCCAGAATCATGTCTCTATCTCAATTTTTCATCGAGATATGATTTTTTGCTCACGAGCATGATTTTTGCTTGAAAATGTCGATTTTTCGACAATTTTCAAACGAAAATCGGTCTTCTCCGAGTAAAAATCGCATAAATTATGCATTTTTTCCAGCCACTCAGTTTGATACGCTGGAAAGAAGAGAAAACACGTGCCAAAGTCTCAATTTATCGCGGGAATGCAATTTTCAACTTTTGATCACGAGTTGGAAAATATCAGAGTTTTAACATGAATTTGTCGCGAAGAATTTATATTTTTGGCTCCATGAGAATGGACTGCTGATTTTTTTCCTTCAAATATACTCTGTAGAGCTCAATTTAAGCTCAGAGTCATGTCGCTATCTCGATTTTTCATCGAGATATGATTTTTTGCTCACGAGCATGATTTTTGCTTGAAACTGACGATTTTTTGTCAATTTTCAAACGAAAATCGCTCTTCTCCGAGTAAAAATCGCATAAGTAATGCATTTTTTTCTAGCCACTCAGTTTGATACGCTGAAAAGAAGAGAAAACACGTGCCAAAGTCTCAATTTATCGCGGGAATGCAATTTTCAACTTTTGATCACGAGTTGGAAAAAATCAGAGTTTTAACATGAATTTGTCGCGAAGAATTTATATTTTCGGCTCCATGAGAATGGACTGCTGATTTTTTTCCTTTAAATATACTTTGTGGAGCTCAATTTAAGCTCAGAGTCATGTCGCTATCTCGATTTTTCATCGAGATATGATTTTTTGCTCACGAGCATGATTTTTGCTTGAAAATGACGATTTTTTGTCAATTTTCAAACGAAAATCGCTCTTCTCCGAGTAAAAATCGCATAAATTATGCATTTTTTTCCAGCCACTCAGTTTGATACGCTGAAAAGAAGAGAAAACACGTGCCAAAGTCTCAATTCATCGCGGGAATGCAATTTTCAACTTTTGATCACGAGTTGCAAAAAATCAATATTTTAACATGAATTTGTCGCGAAGAATTTATATTTTCATGCCACTGAGAGTTATCTGGAGCTCCCGGATACCGGATAGCTGGCAGCGATAAGAATTTCATGGGGCTCAGCGGAAAGATTTTCATGTGGCTCAGCGACAAGATTTTTATGTTGCTCAGCGACAAGATTTTCATGTCGCTGAGAGTTATTGTCCCTTTGCGATTGATCTAACGCCAGCGGCGATGTTAGTTATGCTACACAATAATTGGTTCCTTTCAAAGCAAAACTTGTCGCTGAGAGATATCCAAAGCTTCCGGATAACTCTCAGCGACAACATTTTCATGTGGCTCAACGACAAGATTTTTATGCCACTGAGAGTTATATCTGGAGCTTCCGGATAGCTGGCAGCGATAAGTATTACACGTGGCTCAGCGGAAAGTTTTCATGTGGCTCAGCGACAAGTTTCTTATGTCGCTGAGAGGTATTGTCGCTCCGCAATCAATATAATATGCCAGCAGCGATTTCAGATATGCTGTAAATGAATAAAATTTTGGGATTAGGAATAGGGCAATGGTTGTGAAGCATATTCATTCCTGAAGCATATTTTCCTGTCACTGGAGCATGTCGTTAATGCTACCTGCAAATTAGCATTAGTGAGGTTATGGCGAGCTGTCAGAGCGTTTAGCCGTTATTCATCACAAAGTGGGCAAAAAATGTCAACCCGTTCCAGCTGTCTCTCTCACACTCGCGTCAATATCGGCCGGCAAAATATACACGATTGCCAGCGGAATTTGAGGTTATGATTTCCTCATTTTGACAATCTGACTTTTGAATGTTTCTATATTTATCACCGTGAATTGAACGATACATGTATAAAGATGTATTCGTCAACTGGCAACCAACAGGTGTTCCTCGGATGGGAACAGCTGGATATGTCGTCAGTCACGACCAATCAGAAACACGATGGCCACACGGGCCCTTTCTCTGTGTCGTATACATACGCACGCACACTTCGATCGGCGCATAATTTTGCGCGTGCAAAGTTTTTTCTCAGCAATTACGGCATCAATCGGGTTGATTTATGGCTCAATCGAGGGGGGATAACGTAATTAGTCTTCAGTTCAAATTTCAGATCATGAAATTACCCCTGAGCTTCGTAATTCAAGAAAGTGTCCACCCCCACCGGCGAAATCGCTTTTCTTAGAGATAATATACTCGAGTGAGTCTCGGGCCAGCAGACGACGCTGTCAAATGTACTTGTCCCGAGACTCTGCCGAGTCTCTTGATCAAATGACCCATAATGCGCCGGAAAAATTGCCTTCCTAGCAATTTTTTGTATTATTTGCTGGAAATATAAATCTTTTTAGGAGGAAACCTTGATTGACTCGAGATTTTCACTAAGCTTTCACGTGTCTTTTCTAAAAATATTTCTGCGACCAACCAATTACGTTATGTCAAGATTAACCAAGCTGAGCACTTTAATTCAAAATTTCTGGCCGGCCAAGTACTCTGTGCGCATCCGCACAACATACGATGACGAACTTTAGTTTTGTATTTTCGTATGAAGTTTTTCTGTCGATTCGCCATTTTGTATTTAGTGGTTCCTTTTTTTTGAGACGTGTCTTTTTGGAATATTTTCTTTGTTATCGTTAATTGATTTCCGAACATTAACATGGTTTTCAGACAGGGAATACTTGGCCTTTTATAGATATCGGAATTTTTGGTGCTGAGCGAATAGCATTTACTTTTTTCTACCATTCTCGCATTTCTTGTATTTTTCTCAATTCCAGGGTTTTTTAAAATGTTTTCTTTTGTTGGCGTTTCCAATTTTTTTTTAGGGGGGTCGGGGTTATATTTTCCTGTGAAAACAAATGAAAACGGGGATCACCATGTGACGGTCTGGCAATAATGAGAGATCTAGAGGTGGCCCTAGCGCAGTGGTTAGCGCTCCGGACTACGACTCCGTGGGTCCCGAGTCCCACTCGGATCACCTTTTTATTCGCTCATTATTGCTGGACTGTGCCTCGTCACAACCAACAAATGGACTTGTCCAAGCTTTCGCCCCGTGGAGGGGATTTTGGCTAGGATATGATTTCTTTTTTCTGATCACTCTCAAAACCTAGAGTTTTCACATATTTGCTATCATTATATCTAATCTGAATATTAAATAATATTGAATAATTCATTGAATAATAATTGAATTATTGAATTGAATAATAAATAAATTAAATAATATTAAATAAATTGAATAATAAATACTTGAAGAAATTGAGAAAATGGTTCATTCCTCCCCAATTGGAAAAAAATCGTTAAAAAAATAATTTGATAAACGATATAAACGACCGAAACAAGCATAAAATGAAATTTGATGACGGGAAAGAAATTCTGCTTACGTTTTTTTCTTTCTCTCATTCAACAACGGTAACAATCAGCTAATTTTTGGTGAGACTCTTAGTCAATTTCACGTAGGTTAAGCTAGCAGAGCGAAGTTGCAAAAACTATATTTCTAATAATTAGGAATTAAGTGCTTTTTATGTGCTAATTATGTGCTCTATTAAAAAATTTTGTGCTCCTATAGATTTTCTAAAAAAAGAAGATTTAAAATGCGCTGCCCACACGTGTCAAGTTGGCAGAGCATTGGATGAAAAAAAACATTTACGAGTCAAATCATTGCGTAAAAATTACGGGCTTTTTATGTGCTGCTGATATATTGAATTGAAATTTTTTTTTACCGTATTATTCCTTCGGAAAATATTGAAATTTACAAATTTCTGCCCACGCTAGTCAAACTAGCAGAAAACTATCTTAATAATATATCGTATTGGAAAACCAATAACATATGAATTATGTGCTTTTTATGGGCTAACTACACGTGCGATTAAACATTTTTTGGCGTTATCGGAATGAGTAAAATTTCGAATTTTCCGCCCACACGTGTCAAGTTGGCAGAGGAGTGGGTTAAAAAAAATGTGAAAAATAAAAATCATTGCACAGCAATTACGGGCTTTTTACGTGCTACTCACACGTTGAATAGATTTTTTTTTTTAATTCATTATTATTTTCGTAAACATTGAAACTTAGGAATTTCTGCCCACGCTTGTCTAGCTAGTAGAACACTAGCTTCAAGAAATGGTTCATTCAAAAACCAATCACACATAATGATGTGCATTGGCTAACAACACGTGATATCAAACATTTTTGGGCGTTATCGGAAGAGTAAAATTTGGCAATCGTATTTTTTGTATATATTTCTTAAATTTTATTTTTCTATCTGAAAAACGGCATCAACGTTGATTTTTCTGAAACCAAGACTTCACTGCGAAGCGGCATGTTGGAGATTTGCGTACATTATCATTTGAATGGATGATTTATAATGCGCTGGACAATTTTTCTCTTTGGAATCAAATTTAACCCAAGTGCCATTACGATAGCTGATCGGAATATAATGCCCGATCAGGGAAAAATTGGCATTTCTGGTTGTAATATTAGGGCCTTGAAATTCGATGACTCCAACCAGTTGATAAGGGAAATCCATCATAGAAAGTTGGATAGTTTTTGGGATGTCGCGCAGTAAAATTTTTGGATTCGTGTCGTTCATGACATCTTTTGCGATGACTTCGAGGACGATGAAACCTCCTGAAAACATTCAATTGGGCCCACAAACAAGCTATAAAGTAATCATAAGAAAATGATTTTGAAGTAGAACAAAATAGGAAAGAGTATAGACATTGTTTACAAAAAATTTCTAGCATATTCAATTATGCGATAAAGAAAAATCGAATTATGAGATGGTATTTTTTGTACTATTTTACTGTATATTAGAGTGCGGCAGCTCTCGCGCTACTTTTCCTCATTAATACTTGGCGTCGAGCTGCTGCCGCGCCTTTTGATGTTCGTCTTACTCATTTTCTGTTACGCTTATTTTTTCTTATTTTTCACCTGGTATTTTCAAATCTACTCTCAAAAATCCTTCACAGCCGCCTTGAGCACACTTCCGGTCATTCCCAGCAAGTGTGATTTCTTCTTCAATGCATTGATTGAACGAATCTGACAGCAACGCACCGCTGCTGATCGTCGCTGTTGATAATTTCGTTATCCGTGGGCTGCAACCTCGTTCGCAAAAACATCCCTCTTCGAAGCTGCCAATACATCGTAGCAATTTTCCGCATAGACTGCTCACGGTTGTCTCACATGAGAGCTGGTAGCAGCCCAGATCTTCGCGTCTATGTTTTTCAAAAATTTCGCATAAAATATCGCTTCGCGACCGATAGGCTGCGTTCGTGATGCCAGACATTTTAACGCTTCCAACCAGAGCGAAAAGCTTGGCGGAATCTCTATTTTTTTCTATGACATCGTGAAAAAAAAACGTCAGAATCAATGGCTGCGGTTAAAAACAACTGGAAGGCGGAATCAAATGCGCACGTATTCGACAGATCAATTCTTTGATTGCCTTTCCGGATTGGTTTAAGCTCGAGTTTATCGCCGTTCTTGAAATGAGGGACTTTGCACAATTTTTCCTTAACAAGGAATTCGTTTGCCGGATATTTTTCGCGCAAGTATTTGCTGTTCTTTTTATATTTGGTTGCCAAACCACCCCAGTCTTCAACAATTTTGGATGCTATTACCCTTGGACCGTTATTTTGGTTTCGGCAAGCGAGACAAATACGGCGTTGACCATATCCTTCGTCGTCGGCGTCACAAGCAAGAGAGCACGTATCCAGTGCATGAACTGATATTCCGCACAGCTAAAATTCAATGTGCCACAGTCATGAATACAATAAATACACACAGATAGAATGAAAGCTCAAAGATTACCGCTGTTACAGCAACAGAAACGGAGAATAACCCTGCATTTTAAGTGGTTTCCAAACGACTTAGTGGTTGCTAAATATAAATATTTATGAAAAGAAGAGGTAATTTCGTGTCTTTTTTATGAAAATTTTCGTTTCACACGGTAAAAATGGCCCACAATTATGGGTTGTTCCCTATTTCTATTGCTGTGATGGAAATTTATTAATTTTTATTCGTTTCATGCATCGATAGAACCTGATACTCACAATGCATTTGTGTGCGCCATTCGGCATGTCATTGTTCAGGCACGCTGGACATTGCAGATTTTTTTGTCGCATATCATCATTGTTTATTGACAGTGTGTTGTCACATTTTCGTGCCCCATCATTTTTTTGTTGCTTGTCGTCATACCTCTGCGGCTCGTCACTCGCTGAATTTTCGTGGTGAACCACGTCTCGCTCGTCATTCACTGTGGATTCCTCTTCGATGTCGGTCAAGAGCTCGTCGCGTACCTCCGGCTCACATTCGACTGTCTCGGCTGCCAATCTCACTACGGGATCTTTGAGTTTCGTAATGCCCGTCAAACTTTCCAGATGGATGGAAGCAAATTCATCGACCCGCATTGGAACGGTTTCGTCCTTCAAGAGAAGATGCTTAATATTTTTAAACTCCGATTCCACGCAAGCACTGGAAGCTGGGATTCTTCCATAACCAAAACTGTTTCGAGCTATACAAGACCACAGCGGTAGCCATTGACAGTCATTGACAAGCCGTTCCGTAAGCCTCGGAAAAAAATGGGCGTTCACTCGTGAACCCTCGCGTTTTGCGATGTTGTGTTTCACCGCGTTCAAAATGTCCGTCGCCCACTGATACCATTTATTTTTTATAAATGGATGAAGACATTCATCGTCTTCCCGTTCCTCCATGATCTCTTCTTCCGGTTCTTCTATCTCCATGGGGCTCTCGGCCGCGGTGAGCATGTTGGACATGACCTGTCGGATAAAAAGAATTCATTTATTGCATGTCATTTATTGCAAGAAGAATGTCGCAAAAAAGAGTGAAAAAACTACAACGACAACTCATGTATTTTTGTTTTTTTTTCTCATGAAATTTTCTTTTTTTTTTGACAACGATGTGTCCTTTCAAAGAGTTTTGACAGATTCATTTTTGTAGAATTTGATAAATTACTGAAATTAAAGAGTATTTACGATTACGGACATGAATTGTCTAGATGTGATGAATATGCGAGTGCGCATATTTATACTTACGTTTTTTTGTGTTTCACACGAATTTACAGTACCGTCATCGCAGGTCCCTTCTGTTTCGCTGTTTGCAATTGTCAGTATTGCTTGTAATATTGTCCGAGACAGTTCAATGTTTGTACTCAATATGAGTTGTCCGATGCAAGCAAGATAGAATTGTTTTATTTTTGGCCGGAGATCTTTCAAAAAGTTAGCATATTTTTTTATGAAGTGTGCTACATCAATTCGAATGTAGCACGGCGGGGGTGGTGTTGCAATGCAGGCATCGGCATACTCATTCACTGTTTTTGATGCGGTGAAAGCTCTCACTGCAGCTCCAAGAAGAGCTCGCGATGCATCGCAAACGACTTCTTTCGGCGTTGGCAATCCGGGTTGTTCGAGCCATTCACTCAACCAAAAACCAATGGTCGCCGTATTATGTTTTTCACTCAACATTTGGGCTACAGGCATCTGTCCGATTTTTTGGTTATAAACGACAATAAGGTACAAGAATACAGGAGGGGACGTCGAGTTGTCTGGTTTCCGCAGCGGTCTAACGATCGACCCGGTGGCGTCGACTGCCACGACAGTCCCTTCCATCGCAGAAATAGTACGATATAACGTATTCTGGTGTTTGGTGGCATAATGGACGTAAAAGGGCTCCAGACTAATCGCATGGATATTGCTCTTCTTGGAAGCATATTGCATGAGTTGCAGAGCTTTTATGGGATCTCGATCGATGCGCTTCGATTTTCTTAGTTCATACTTCGCAGTTTTCAGTACCGCTGACGACGGTATTATCGCAGGCTCAGGATCACCTTCCTTCATTAGCAAATTGGCCTCGTCAATCCGATAGCGATATGCTGACTTGTGTGCAAGCTCTTCCGCTACAGCCTGTCTTTTGGGAGCTCTCAAGTATTTTTTACCGCATTGTAGGCCTTCTTTCCCTGGTGTCGTCTCACACCGTATTTCGACGATATCGTTGTTCCTTCGGAGGTGACACTCGATTTTAGAGCCGCATCGGCAATGACCGACTACGTTCCCTGATTCTCTATTTGCACAGATGTAGTGGTACTCGAAATGGTAACCGCACGATGATCGACTTGCATCCCAAATTCGGCGCGAAAAAAAATCTTGCCATATACCTGCAAACGTAAACGTCATAATACAGCAATTATTTGAAAATATGCTCGATACGTTCGAGCATGGGCATCGTGGTGGGATAAGAATACTCTAGCGGACGTACTGAAAAAAATTGTTCATTCTGCCCCTTGCGTGTGTGTGTTTTTTTTTAGCAACTACAGAATTAATGGCAATCAATAGCAATTACATGGAATTTTACGAATGCTGAAAAACAAGAGTGTACTTTTAACAGTATCACGTTGTTCAATAAAAAAATATTGTGAGAAAATTGTCTGGGAAGTTTGAAAATCGAGTTTACTCTAAAAAGAAAAAATAACTCCTCGAACAACGGAGTTTTTTGTGCCATGTGAAGCTACGGTGGCCGGAACGAAATACATGAAATCTAAAACAATTGCCAATTTGAAGCACGATAATTTGACGAAAGACCTGATCAAACCGGGTTTTATATATTAATTTGGAAACTCAATTTGGGATTCGATATAAAAATGCAATTGTCTTTTGCATAGCAAATTATCTATTTTTTCTGTTTAATGTGAAGTATTTCAAATCAACTCGACTCAACAACGCGACAACATTCGTGATGGTATGTTCTATGCAATTGATCAATTGATAATGAAGTCATTTACGTTTCGTTCAAGTTCAAACTACTCGACGACGATTTTTTTTTAATCATCTCTGTAATGAATTTAAGGATGTTGAGTCCCAAATCGCGAATGATAAAAAAATTCCAAAAATTTGCTATGATTTTGAGTGAAGTATTTGAGAGATCGTGTTGAAATTTCACGCCGATCAAGAAGCTCGTTATTGAACAATTAACGTTAATAAATTAATTGTAGCCAAATCTAGTCTCTTGGAAACCGGTACAACTTGGCGATAAATTTTTTTTTTTGAGCTCCCAATTTTTTAAATCTAAAGTATACCGAAAACAACGAAAACCAAACCAAGTTTATGCATAACTTTTTTTGTATTTGTTTAAATAATTTGTATTAACAAAATGTTGATTTTTTAATAACCAGCTTCTTAATCGTCGTAAAAGTTTGACGTGACCTCTTAAATACATCATGCAAAAACATACTACATTTTTCGAATTTTCTCATCATTTCTAATTTTAATTCTTAAGGTTGTCAAAGTAATGATGATAGAATTATTAAAATTTGGTATGTTTTTACATGATGGATTCTCGAGGTCGTGTACAAGTTTCTCGACGATCAAGAAGCTATTTATTGAACAAATGACGTTACTAAATTTCATAGGGACTCAACATCCTTAATGCTACGTCAACTCATATCGATAGAAAGCATGTTTTTTAGACTCTTGAAAGTAGCCAATCTTCTCAATGCCATTAAACTTACCCGGTTTCATTTTGAAAACTTCTCGTTCAATGCTTTTTTTTGATTCGTTTTTTTGACTCCTACCATTTGCTTTCAAAACGTGTACTTTTTTAATGAGTAAGTCATCAAAATCTGATGCTGGAACGTGCAACATAAATACGGAACCCTGGTTTTTTTCAAATGACAAATTGAAAGAATCATCTGTTCCTGTTGCATTGGACTGATCGATCGAGTTTTGGTTGACATCATTTTCATTAAGCTCCGTTGCACCGTCATTATTTAAAAGTGTTCGAACATTATCCCTGTTGCATGCAACGAACGTGTACAACGCGGTGGCCGATTTTAGTCCGGCGCATTCGTCGGAAATTTTTTGCCACACCGGGTGAATCTTTGACGCTATTTTTTTTGTATTTTTATCGATAAGAATCTCTTCTTTGTATTGCAGAACTTTTTCTACAATTAATTTTGTATCGTGCGTTCTCGGCCTGCCTCGCTTCACTATTCCTTCTTCGTCCGCCATTGCAAAAACAAAAAGCCTACACCGACGAGATTCTGAATGGTTAAGGCAAGGATAGCATGAGCGGAAAAATCTGAAAAGGAAATTATATTTTGATTGCACATACAAACACGAAGTCGTCGTTACATGTTAGGGAGGTAGGAGTTCACTAGAGAGGGGCTATAGAGGGGCACACCACTCAGTCGAACGTTTCAAGAGATTCTCATGAATTAACATTTTTGAACAGATTTTTTGCAACAAGATCTTAAATTGTTTTACTTGGATCAATAGGCGATATCACGGTTGTATTTTTGATAGCACGACCTGATACGAAACGCGATCTCGAAAAGGGAAATTCACAATGTCACCAACAACGAAACGCTTGGTTGCCCGCCTGATCTGCCACTGATTCGATCGAACATTAGGAGAAATTCTCACCAAAAATCTTCGTTAAGAGTTTTTTATTATCACGAAATTTTTCCCACTATTTCACTTGTTTCAATTCAATGCACGATATTACAGTTGGTTTTTTATAAGCAGAGCTCGAAACGAAACACGACCGATCACGAAACGACGGATCTTCTACTGAACACGAAAACAATAACAAACGCTCGACTTCTCACCCGATGCCCCGCCCAGTCGAACGTTTCTTTACATTGTTAGAAAAACGTTCGCAAGCCCTTTTTTTCAGAAAAAATATATTCTATAATTTTATTGTTTTTTTCGTTTCGTCTATAGATTGCCGATATCACGATCCATTTTTCGAATTTATTTGGTCATGTCTTAAGTCAAAATCTAAACGCGGAACGATATATCGAAGCAATTATAATGCAACAAACCAGAAACCGAAACAAAAACACTGCTCGGTCTCACGCGAGGAGCGAGTGCGATCCTCTGCGCTGCGCGGCGGCCGGAATGCGAAGCTCTAGTTCTCGATTTGCGATTTTATTTCTATGTAAACGCGCATATTCGATTCTCGAAATTTGGCGTGTATTAATTTCATGTATTAATATTTTTTTTCGTATTTGAGTTGAATTCGGGTAAAAAAAACCATGCAAGTAGGGCGAGGTTTATTAAACGAAGATGAGCAATATAAAAAGGAGAAATTATATAGAATAATATTTTGAACACTCGGAACTGGACTAACTTCAGTACTGAAAAATACTTTTGTCCAAGTATTGCATTCTTCCGTTGATTAATAATAATCTTATGGGTTCGGTAAATGAATCAACTGGTTTTTTTCTACTCAATTATTTTGAAGGTACGCGAACTCGATCAAGAAGATGAAATACAATTTAATTCTAATTTTCTCAATCACGCGGATTTCTCGATTCGCTTGATTCTCTCACGACATTTGTAATATTAAAAAAAAATGGTTGAATTTTTCCTTCTATAATCAATAAATTGACGAAAAAAGGACGTGGACGACTTCCAATCATTTTTTTAACGAGAAAATACTTGTCCTTAGAAATCACTTCTTGTTTTCCAGTTTTCAATGTCACTGTGCTTAAAATGCCCCCAAACATCGAAAAATCGTATGTAGAAAAAATGTCTGGATATGTGTGTGCGTGTGTTGTGTGTGCGCGCGCGCGCGCGAGTACGTTTTCACTGTAAAATTCAAACGTACCTAACTTGAGAACGGTTTGAGCTCCCGTTTTGCACAGATATTAATCTATACAAGCTCTTCATTCTCTGACAATTTTGTTGGAATTGCTGGAAAAATATTAATTCTACGGAATTGCTAAATTTGCATAAAAAGGGTGTCAACGCTTCAACTTCCGCAAATGTCAAGATTTATTACTAATTGTTATTATTTTATTATTCATATTTAATTTGATGATTTTTAGAATTTCACGAAAACCTAAGTTTTTTGTAAAATTGTCCAACGGCTCTAATTTCTGCAAATTTTGTAAAATATTGTGTGTGAGTCTACTTCCTCTTCACTTTTTAGAAAAGTTGTCGAAATTATATAATTGACATAGAAATAAATTTTTAAAAACGCTGCAGATTGAAATTTACAAATTGTTTTCTCAAAATGCTCAAGATGCACGATGCCGCTCAAAGCTTTCTCTATGAGGAAGCCATAATGAAAAGTATAGTTCTTCCTAGAGGAAGATTTTAGCATCGTGCATCTTGAGCATCTTGAGGAGGAATTCGCAAATTTCTATTTGCAGCATTTATTTCTCCAGAAAATGCATCTCGTAAAAAAATCATTAAAATGCGTTTTTTCATAATATATTTTTTTACCACATAAGTTTGCAATTCTTCCTTATCAGTGGCGATGATTAAGGGTTTTTCGGAGCCAAAAAAGCGAAGTATAACGTTCAGACAAAGAGCGTGCTGTTCAGCAATCAACTCCGGAAAGATTTTGGGAACTGCAAATGACTTTTTATGATTCCAGGGACGTATACCGAAGGAGCTTTTTCTTGCAAGTCTTCCTTGGTTCGCAAGTGCGTGACACTATTCTCAGCCTCACCGCTGAGGTTTGTAATCTCGGTTTTGTGTCAATGCGTTTAGATCAGATTTCCCAGCGACAAATTCAGAAATATGGTCATTAGTGACAAGCGGTTCAAAGTCTTCCTGCAGGTCGACGAAAGGATCATAGAAATTGCCTTTGAACGCTTTGTACAGCGTGTTTATATATAAGATGATTAATTTGAACAGCTGAGGCGATCAAGAAAATAAAGCTCGAACTGAGACATTGGACAAAACAAACATATTAAATTACATGAAAATAATATGTACTTACTTCCGAGTACTTACGGTCTCAACGTTGTACGATTTGCATCTCCAAAACGCAGAAGACGATCCTCACACTTATCAAGTAGAACTGTCTTTAAGTCTCTTTCGGTTAGACTTCGGTGATCTTATGCTCTACTCACTTGACACGCGTAGGCAGAATATTCCAAATTTGAATCATGCCAATACGTCGAAAAATGTTTAATATTGCATGTAGTTAGCCCATAAAAAGTACACAATTTATATCGAATGGGTTTTTGATGGGATATTTCATCAAGCTATCTAATGGTGCTAGCTTGATTAGCGTGGGTATACATTTGTAAATTTTAATGTTTTTGGAAAGAATAATTCGGTAACGAAATTGCAAATCAACATATGAGCAGCTCGAGAATTTTCTCGTAAACATTTGTTTTTAACCCAATCAACTTTTGACACGTATGGGCAGCGCTTGGTAAATGTTGTTCTTCCGGAAATTCTAAAGCAGCACAAAATTCTTTAATACAATGCCATCTGAACATCCAAAAACCACATCATTTCTATGTACTCGGTTTTTTTTATAAGAAATTTATTCAAACTGGTGTTCTGCTAACTTGACAAGCTATTTCCAAGTTTTAATGCTTACGGAAATGATAATGAATTTCAAAAAATAAATCTATTCAACATGTGAGTAGCATGTAAAGAGCCCGCAATTGCTGTGCAATTATTTTGTTCTTGCCAATTTTTTTTTAACCCAATGCTTTATCAAGTTTACATGTGTGGCAAAACATTCAAAAGTTTACTTATTCCGATGGCGTCCTAAAATTTTTAACATCGTGTGTAGTCAGCCCATAAAAAGCACATAATTTTTGTGTACTCGGTTTTTTTATAAGACATTTTTTTGAGCTAGTATTCTAATAACTTGACAATCGTGGGAAGCAATTTTCAAGTTTAATGCGTACGGAAATAAAAATAAATTTTTCAAAAAAATCTTTTCACCATACGAGTAGCACGTAAAAAGCACAATTCATATGTGATCGGTTTCTTGATGGAACATTTTATTAAGCTAGCTCGACAAGTGTGGGTAGAAATTTCTAAGTTTCAATGTTTACAAAAATGATAATGAATTTTGCAAAAAAATCTTTTCAACATACGAGTAGCACGTAAAAAGCCCGTAATTGCTGTGCATCGATTTTTCTCCTTTACATTTTTTTTAACCCACTGCTATGCCAACTTGACACGTGTGGGCGGAAAATTCGAAATTTTACTCATCCCGATAACGCCCAAAATTTTTTAATTGCACGTGTAGTTAGCCCATAAAAAGCACATAATTCATAGATTACTCGTTTTTTGATGGAACATTTTATTAAGCTAGCTCGACAAGTGGGAGCAGAAATTTCTAAGTTTCAATGTTTTCAAAAATAATAATGAATTAAAAGAAAAATCTATTCAACATGTGAGTAGCACGTAAAAAGCCCGTAATTGCTGTGCTACGATTTTTCTTCTTCACATTTTTTTTAACCCACTCCTCTGCCAACATGACACGTGTGGGCGGAAAATTCGAAATTTCACTCATTTCGATAACGCCCAAAATTTTTCAATAGCACGTGTAGTTAGCCCATAAAAAGCACATAATTCATAGATTACTCGTTTTTTGATGGAACATTTTATTAAGCTAGCTCGACAAGTGGGGGCAGAAATTTCTAATTGTAAGTTTCAATGTTTACAAAAATGATAATGAATTTTTCAAAAAAATATTTTCAACATACGAGTAGCACGTAAAAAGCCCGTAATTGCTGTGCTACGATTTTTATTCTTCACATTTTTTTTAACCCACTCCTCTGCCAACTTGACACGTGTGGGCGGAAAATTCGGAATTTCACTCATTTCGATAACGCCCAAAATTTTTCAATAGCACGTGTAGTTAGCCCATAAAAAGCACATAATTCATAGATTACTCGTTTTTTGATGGAACATTTTATTAAGCTAGCTCGACAAGTGGGAGCAGAAATTTCTAAGTTTCAATGTTTTCAAAAATAATAATGAATTAAAAGAAAAATCTATTCAACATGTGAGTAGCACGTAAAAAGCCCGTAATTGCTGTGCTACGATTTTCCTTCTTCACATTTTTTTTAACCCACTCCTCTGCCAAATTGACACGTGTGGACGGAAAATTCGAAATTTTACTCATTCCGATAACGCCCAAAATTTTGTAATCGCACGTGTAGTTAGCCCATAAAAAGCACATAATTCTGTATGTTATTGGTTTTTTGATGGAAAATTTTATTAAGCTAGCACGACAAGTGGGGGCAGAAATTTCTAAGTTTCAATGTTTACAAAAATGATAATGAATTTTTCAAAAAAATCTTTTCAACATACGAGCAGCACGTAAAAAGCCCGTAATTGCTGTGTAACGATTTTTTTTCTTCACATTTTTTTAACCCACTGCTCTGCCAACTTGACACGTGTGGGCGGAAAATTCGAAATTTCACTCATCCTGATAACGCCCAAAATTTTTTAATAGCACGTGTAGTTAGCCCATAAAAAGCACATAATTCATAGATTACTCCTTTTTTGATGGAAAATTTTATTAAGGTAGCTTGACAAGTGGGGGCAGAAATTTCTAATTGTAAGTTTCAATGTTTACAAAAATGATAATGAATTTTTCAAAAAAATATTTTCAACATACGAGTAGCACGTAAGAAGCCCGTAATTGCTGTGCTACGATTTTTCTTCTTCACATTTTTTTTAACCCACTCCTCTGCCAACTTGACAGGTGTGGGCGGAAAATTCGAAATTTTACTCATTCCGATAACGCCAAAAATTTTTTAATCGCACGTGTAGTTAGCCCATAAAAAGCACATAATTCATATGTTATTGGTTTTTCAATACGATATATTATTAAGATAGTTTTCTGCTAGTTTGACTAGCGTGGGCAGAAATTTGTAAATTTTAATATTTTCCGAAGGAATAATACGGTAAAAAAAAATTTCAATTCAATATATCAGCAGCACATAAAAAGCCCGTAATTTTTACGCAATGATTTGACTCGTAAATGTTTTTTTTCATCCAATGCTCTGCCAGCTTGACACGTGTGAGCAGCGCATTTTAAATCTCCTTTTTTTAGAAAATCTATAGGAGCACAAAATTTTTTAATAGAGCACATAATTAGCACCTAAAAAGCACTTAATTCCTAATTATTGGAAATATAGTTTTTGCAACTTCGCTCTGCTAGCTTAACCTACGTGTCAATTTCTCAACGAATGCGGTCTCGACTCTTCGTCAATCCCTCAAAAGCGTCTCGGAAAGACTCTGAGTCGATCTCTTGAAGAACTTTCGTAGAGACCCCAAACAATCCTTAGTATGATAACTAGGCGGGTTTTGACTCGGGCCACTACGGGGGGTGAGGTAGCGGGGGGAGAGAAACGCGGGCGGGCAGGGTCCGAGAGGGGGAGCGAGGGAGAGGGGTGTAGGTGACCTATGACCCTTGGGGCCGTCAAATTTGGATCTCTAGGATTTTTAATGTGTCTGTTTAGATAAGGTTAGCCAGATTTATTGCTCTGGGTGTAGGAGCGTGGTAGGAAATTTTCTTCGGCATGCGCGGGAGGGGGAATTTATTACTTTCGTTCTGGTCAGATGAGATTTTTATTGGAGAAGTGACTCGTACTTGCTGATAAGATTTTCGAATGAGTTGATCCGAAAGCGACCTCCAGTGTGCGCAAAGATGAAAGGATTTTTCAAATGAAATTAGATTTAAAGGTTTTTTTCAATGGTATCAATATTAATTCATTTAATTCTCAAACACATTGAAAATAATTTCATAATTACATCATTCAATTTTTATATTCAAAAAACAATTTTTGCATATTTTTTTACGTTCATATGCATAATCTATTCTTAGTCCAGGCAACGGGTATTTTTACGTGACACCGAGCCAGGACGATTCTAACCGACAGATTCGTGTAGGGCTGATGTCCCCGATGAAGCCCTGGTACTTTCCAACCACAGATTTTGGGGGGCTTTTTTTTGCCAGGCCGTCAAAGATGGCAAAACCATGTTTTTGCGAAATAGCGTCTAAACTATCCACCGCGGAAAAAAAAGTTCCGTAACTATTTGTAGATATTGAAAAAACGAACAATTTGGCGGGTCGCAAATCAAAATCGCTTCATTAGTTCGCCCGCGAAAAATTAAAAACCAGCTAAAATGACCATTTCTATTAGAACGAATTATTAGTTGAAAAATGCATGTGCAGCCTTTAAATTTTCAGAATATATGCCTCTCAGTACACTTAACAAGTGTGCAAAATTTGAGCTTGATCGGTTCGATAGTTTTTGAGATAATCCATTTGTTATTAAAAAACCGACTGTTTTTGCAAGGAATTTCTACACCGGGAGGGCGTCACAGCGCAATAAAACCAAAACGAAATCATTCCGAAAGAATCAAACTACCATACACACTTTGGGGCACATCGATTTTTTATAATTAAAGGGGTGAAAAACGGCTCCAAAAATGGGGTACGATTTTTACGCATAAACAATTAGAATTCCATCGCGAATTTTCAATTTACAGAGTCGGGAGTGACATCATTTGAAAGCGGTTATTTTTATACCAATTTAGAAGAAAAAACAAATGCGAAAAGTTATTTAGGGGAAGATAAAAAAATTAGTTTTTTAATAATTATTGCAGCCGCTCATTTCAACATAGAGAGCTGAAAATTGGACAGCGTACAGGGTGAGGCTTCTGCTACCTGGAGAAAAATTGGCGGAAAAATCCCATATAAATTTATTGTTTTCGGTGAAGGCTTTGCGGGAGGCCAAATGTCACGTAGAACTTGGCGGCAGAGTGGGGGTAGCCGTCTCCGGCCCGCGCGCGCTCGCGTGAAAAGTGAATTTGCGCGTTCAAATTCCACCAACAAGCAATATCTCCGGAACTAATCAACTTATCGAGTTGTTTTTTTTTTTAATCTAAGGGCCAAACTTTTCCCGCTGAGTGTGATTCCGCTATTCGAAATTCCGAAAAATCGAAAATTCACCTCCAAAGTTGTTGTTAATTTTTTTTTTACCATTTTTTTAACACAGTTTTTTACACAACTTTTGGGTGAAATCAGATGTTATCAGATCAGAATGTTATCCTTGTGATCTTCTTCAACTACTGTGCGGAAGGGAAAAAAAAACAATGCAAAATGCTTGTACCCTGAAAAATAATGCATAATAATTTTAATTAAAAATAAAAAATATTCTTTACATTTAAGAACATCTCTCGTAGTCGCAATGGCTTCGAATAGTTAATTTTTTCTGTCAACGGAACGACACGTGCTTCGCTAAAAAAACATTCTGCATTGCATTTTTTTCCCCTCCGTACAGTAGTTGGGGAACATCATAACGATAATATGTGCAATTGATTTCACCCAAAAGTTGTGTAAAAAACTGTGTTAAAAAAATGAAAAAAAAATTAACAACAAATTTGGAGGTGAATTTTCGATTTTTCGGAATTTCGAATAGCGGAATCACACTCAGCGGGAAAAGTTGGCCTAGATTAAAAAAAAAAACAACTCGATAAGTTGATTAGTTCCGGAGATATTGCTTGTTGGTGGAATTTGAACGCGCAAATTCACTTTTCACGCGAGCGCGCGCGGGCCGGAGCAACGGCTACCCACCACTCTTGCCGCCAAGTTCTACGTGACATTTGGCCTCCCGCAAAGCCTTCACCGAAAACAATAAATTTATATGGGATTTTTCCGCCAATTTTTCTCCAGGTAGCAGAAGCCTCACCCTGTACGCTGTCCAATTTTCAGCTCTCTATGTTGAAATGAGCGGCTGCAATAATTATTAAAAAACTAATTTTTTTATCTTCCCCTAATTAACTTTTCGCATTTGTTTTTTCTTCTAAATTGGTATAAAAATAACCGCTTTCAAATGATGTCACTCCCGACTCTGTACATTGAAAATTCGCGATGGAATTCTAATTGTTTTATGAGTAAAAATCGTACCCCCATTTTTGGAGCCGTTTTTTCACCCCTTTAATTATAAAAAAT
>JAYDYC010000044.1:0-126887 GCA_037043255.1 Diadegma fenestrale | reverse complement strand
TAACGGATAGAGATCTTTCGGACGAGGCATTTGGCAAAATAGAGGCGAAAAGGAATGGAAATATTGTGCCATAGAAATTTTATTGGTTTAATTAGGAGCAGGGAAATATAAGAAAGAAATTATTCCGATTTGGAATATTTTGGAGTAGAGATATTTCCGAATGATGATGTTTTGGAGCAGACATTTTTTCGAACCGACATATTTGAGAATAAGCTCAAATAAAAACTCGGTTAATAAGCAGAGAGTCATTTTAGAATGGATACATTTCGGAATAGAGAAAAGTCAAAAAAACAGATATTCACGCCCAGATTTTTTCAATAATAAGGAAATGAAGAATAGAGTTGGAGCATGATTGAAGATTAGAGATATTTTCTCATAAAGTTCATAAAAAATAGTGGCATTGAAGAATAGAGTTTTGTTAGAATAGTGAAATTAGCCATAGAGTTATTTGAAAATAAAGAAATGAAGAATAGAGTTGTAGTACTGCCAGCATGAATTCATCATAATATTCAGGATAATCATGCTGGAATCCTCCAAAATGGAGAAACCCTTGAACCGAATGTGTGAAGGGCGTATGTTCGTCTATGAAATGAAGTCATTCATTCATGAGCTCTTGGCTATGGCACCATGATTTTATTTTTTTTGTTTTATTTGAATTTGACACTTTTTGATAAGATTTTTATGAAGGTTAAAAGATGGTTTGCAGTGAAGGAAAAATAAAATACGTAAATTTAGTAAATCAAAAGTGTTACATTGCAAAGTAATATCAAGAAAAAATTGGGTCGTTATATTTCAACTGAGGTTGCGATTTTTTAATAGTTGGCGTTCTTTTTTTTACTTTTCTGGAGTATTTTTCCACGTTTATCCTCCTATTCTTTGGAGGGCGGGGTCGCAGGTGGTATGGGGATCCGTCACGTCCTTCGCTGCTGATGGAGCGTCTTCTTCCGGTGACTCGCGGTTGATGGTTGATGTACCCGTGGATTTTCCGCGGCCTTCCGCGTTGCCTGGGTTGACTAGTTTGGCCTCCGTCTGGTGGCCGTGGAGATTGAGTCAGTTTTGGCTCATGGATCGCCTCCGGGAGTTTTGCCGTAGGGTTTGGCATTAACTCCGGAAACTCTTTGGTCGTCTCTGGCGTTCCCCCTAGGGGTTCCGTAGCGGTTTGGATACCGGGATCGTCAGCTTTAGGACTAGGATTTACTTTTTGTAAGGTTGAGGAAGGTGTTCGCTCTGGGTGAGCGGATTTGAGCTGATTGCCGTGAATCTTGGCAATCCTGTTGTGCGTTCGCACGAGATAGATTTCTCTTCCGAGACAATCCTTGATTTCGAAAGGCTCAGGTAGGACTGAAACTGGCGTGGGTTTCTTCCACTGCGTTGGATAAGTAATGCGTCTTTGCGTACACCATATCCCCAATTTTGAAGTGGGGGGGATTTCTCAGTGGAGTTCGCATAATTTTGCTGATACTTTTCTTGATGCTCATTTATGCGTGGCACCCTGTCGACGTGGGCTGAGGTAGCTTCTTCCTGTGCCTCCCGGAACTTCCAATCTCCCGGATATAGTAGAGTCTTCCCCAAGAGAGCTTCACTGGGGGAGACGCCTGTCGCTGCATTTCTCCGGGTTCGTAAGGCGAAGAGTATTTTTGGTAATTGCAGGTCCCAGTCGCGGTGCTTTTTTTTTATCATAAAGGTGGAGGCGTAACCCCTTCTTAATCTCTTGATTACGCCGTTCGGTCTGATTGGCGCGGGGGTGGTATGTTGTTGTGGTCCAGTTTTGTGTCTGCCAGCGTTTGCATGCGTCCAACTTTTTTTGACTAGTAAATTGAGGTCCGTTGTCGGACAAGAGCGATTTTGGGTATCCCCAGCGGCTGAACACCTCGTTCTCTAGTAATTTTATTACGTTTGGAGTTTCCGAGGATCCCAGGGCGAATGCCTCTACCCAGCGAGTAAATAAGTCTGTAATGATTAGAATGAATCGTTTACCTCTACCCGAGGGAGGGTAGGGTCCCATCAGGTCCACCGCCACGGTTTCCCAAGGTTGGCGTGGGTGGTGGGGTCTCATAGTATCCAAGTGACCTGGTTTTGAGGGTTTCGTACAGGCGCAGAGGTGGAAACGTTTGACGCACTGTCTGACGCCTTTCTTTAGGTTGATCCACGTGAAGAATTGTTGCACCTTACGCAGTGTTTCGTCCACTCCGAGGTGGACGGCGAGAGAAGAATCGTGATACTCCTGGATTACCTTTTGCTTCATGGATGTGGGCGCCAGCAGCTTCCAGCTTTCCCCGATCAATTTCCATATTGCACCGTCTGTGAATCGGTAGCCATGATTCAATTCGGTTCTTTTCAATATCGTGTGTAGATAGCACATCGAGGGATCGGTTTGTTGGCTTTGGATGACCAACTCGATGATGTTTTGGCATTGGAATCCGCAGACCTCGAGAGCAGATTTCTGGGGTTGCTCCGGAGGCAGCATCCTCTCGACGTTGTCGAGTTCTTCGCTTTGGCCGTCCGCGGGGTTCCGCGACAGAATGTCGGGTAATTCGTTTGCACGTCCCGAGACGTGTTCGACGTTGAATTTTAGCTCTTCGAGCATTATTGCCCATCGGCTGAGTTTAGCCTTTTCGTCCTTCATTCGATGGGGCCATTGGAGAGCTCGGTTGTCAGTCCGAAGTACGAAGGGTTTCTGGTCCAGGTAATTTCGATATTTCTGGATCGCCCAGACCACAGCTTGACACTCCTGCTCGTTGCAGTGATATCGCATCTGAGTGTCATCGAATTTTGCGCTTATGTAGCTGATGATTCGTTTTTCATTGTCGGGGGTGAGCTGGTACAGGACCGCCCCCATGCCGTCCTTATTGGCGTCCGTTTGTAAGTAGAACGTCAGGTCAGGTTCTGGTCGACTGAGTTTGAGGGGTTTCCTCATTTCAGCCTTATATTATCGAAGGCTTCCTGCGCGTCGGAGGTCCATTGGAATTGACCCTCATCGGAGAGTAAGTTCGTTATCGGCATGGACATCGTAGCGTAATGTGGAATGTATTCCTGCAGCCAATTGCAGGTCCCCATGAACCGTTGGACATCCTTTTTGGACCGAGGAACGTTGAAGTTTGCTATCGTGGCGATATGTTCCACTTGGGCCTCGTTCCCGCTGATCAGTCACGGTGTGGCCCAAATATTCCAATTTATCTTTCCCAAACTTGCATCTAGTGGTGGAGCACGTGAGCCCGTCGATCTCCAGCCGTTCGAGCACCAGGGTCAGATGCTTGAGGTGGTCTGCCCAGCTCTCGGAGTAGATGATTATATCGTCCAAGTAGACTACACAAATCGTGTTAATTAATCCGACGAGTACTTGTTGACTCATCAGTCTTTGGAAAGTGTTGGGAAGCATTTTTTAGCCCGAAAGGCATCACTCTAAATTGGTTTGTTGCTCCATCCGGTGTGGTGAAGGCAGTCAGTTTTTTCGATTTGGCGGCCATGAGAATTTGCCAGTAACCACTTTTCAAATCAATCGTAGAGAATATTTCAGCCGTACCCAACTCCTTTAAAGCCTCGTATATCTTTGGTATCGGCTAGATCACGTCCTCGGTGATGTTGTTTAACTTTCGGTAATCCACACAGAAACGTGGCGTTCCGTCTTTCTTTTTCACGATAAATATCGGCGAGCTACAGGGGGACGTGCATGGCTCGATAATTCCTTCATCCAACATACTCGCCACTTGCTCTTGTATGATAGCCTTTTTGGAATCAGAGTATTTGTAGGGCGGTATCCGGATGGTCTGCGAGGAAGTGAGCTTTATCTCGTGTTTGGTGCTTTGAGTTTGTTGGAGCCTGCCCGTAGTATAGAAGAGACCCTTAAATTGTTGGAAGACGGACTGAAATTTGGGAATCCATTCGACTGGGAAACTGTAATCGAATTCATCCATCTTTAGCACCTCGTTAGTTTTGGTTGGCGCGGCGGATTCTATTAATTGGACGGAGAATCGCTCTGTGACGCCCAAGTGCACTTGACTGTTATCAGAATTGATGATGGCCTTCTGTTTCCTTCACCAGGGCCAGCCGAGAATGAGCGGTTTACGAGACTGCGGCGCTACCCAGGCTTCAACTTTCAGCGGATGATCCTGTATGTAGATTATCGTTGAGATTTTTCCAGAGAGATGTATCCTTAAGTGACGGTCAGCCAGTGTCGCGCTTGATGCGATGGAGGACGCGCGTTGATTCTCGGGAATAAGATCGGGGTGGATGAAGCAGTCATTAGCGTGGGAGTTTATAGCCGCGGCTACCTCCTTCCCGTTGATGGTGACCCAGATGTGCGGATGACTTGGGTCGTCAGAGTCCACGCTTTCCGTGAGCCCTACTTGTGGTTCGGGGTGGCGGGTGCGGGCTTTCCTGCCGTCCGCTCGGAGTTTTCCGGCTTGGCCGGTGCAGGCATTTCTGCATGCGTTAACGGGACAGTCGCGATTATAATGACGTTCCGGGCAGTGTCGACAGTTTGGCAACGTCGATTCTGCATTCGTTTTAGTAGACATTGCTGTTTTGGTAGGCTCTTCCTTTTTCGGTTTAGGTGGTGCGATGGCTTGCTGATCCCTTAAATCATATTCGGACTTGATGGCTTTGCTGAGCAGTTCGCCCAGGGTACGTGGCTTAGAGAGCCGTATGGACATTTGGAGGCTGGGTTTCAAGAGCTCCAACAATGTGGCCACCTTGACTTCTTTCGGGTCCGCGCTGCGGATTCTTTTGTACAGCAACGATTTTTGCTGCAAGAAGATGCCTGCACCTTCTCGCTCTCCCTGTTTGCGAGAGAATAGTTGAGCGTTTAGACGAGAGATGATTCTGGGATTGTCATATCTGCTTAGAAATAGTTCCCGAAATCTAGGCCAGTCGAAGTTGAGTGGCTGATAGACGGACCACCATTATTTGGCTTCTCCGCGTACTCCTTCTGTAGCTGTACGCATCTGAATGGAAGGCGTAGTGCGGGTGACCTCGAAATATTCCTCGCAGTCCTGGACGAATCGTTTGGGATCCTCGTACTCGGCGCCATTGAATGTGGGTAACGGCGGTTTAGCGGCATCGGCCCGTAGAGCTCGCAGTAATTCTTCTAACCCTTGTAGGTCGATTGGCTGCGCTGGCCTCGGTTGGGCTGCAGCTCGATTCTGTGGACGAGCCTAACAGCCTCCTTTTTGTTCGTCTGCCATGTTGATTGTTAATTGATTATTGGGCGCCACCGGATTTTCGTCAACTTCCGGAAGTGTGTCTCCTAAACTTCGACCGCGTAAATGTATGCGAGTCGGAGTCTTTTTAATGAAGGTTTTACGAGATTTCGTAATTTGCCTCGGCAGAGAGTTAGCTTCTGTTCTAGAGCATCTAGTTCTCATCTGGGTCGTATTATGTCGACGCTGCTTACGAAAAGCAGCACGATTCAAATTTATCACGAAAACTAACATTTTTTTGATTCCACCGCGAAAACCAACACGTTCCAGTTTTCACTGCGAAGAGTAGCATGTTTGGGCTTTGCACGCGAAAACTAGCATAATTCAAGCTTCCGCCGCGAAAAGTAGCATGTGTCGCTTTTCGGCGCGAAAACTAGCATAATTCAGTTTTCGCCGCGAAAAGTAGCATGTTTCGCCTTCCGGCACGAAAATTAACATATTTCGATTTCCAGTATAAATTTTTCATAATTTTTTCGGCCCAACTAAATCAAATAAAATTCAGGACATTCACTCGAGGCTCCTTACGAAAAGTAGCATGATCCAAAATTCTTACAAAACCTAGCAATTTTACAGTCTCACCGCGAAAATAAGAATATTTCGGATTTCACCGCGAAAATCAACGCGTTTTTAATCCCGCCAAGAAAACCATCACGTTCCATTTTTCACCACGAAAACTAGCACGTTTTTGTTTTCACCGCGAAAACGAACACGTTTTTGTTTCCACCGCGAAAACAAGCACGTTTCGGTTTTCACCACGAAAACTGGCACGTTTCAGTATTCATCGCGAAGACTAGCACGTTTCGTTTTTCCCCGTGAGCTCGAGCTGGGTAAAAATCTGAAAAATAAACTATTATTATAAATAAATAACACGAAATAAATATTTTTTGCGTAATAAGTTTTTTGAACAATCTTGTAGCTTCATTTTTAACATTTTTTTTCACAGCCGTGGTCTTTTATCAAGAGACGCGGCAGCGGCTCGGCGTCAAGTAGACCTTTACAAATTGATTACTCCTTGAGGATTTCAGAAAAATCCTGACGATACTCTATTGGAATCAAACCCCTGTCAAGCATTGCTTGCTGTTCCGGAAATTGCCCCGGATGATTGCCGCTGAAAATGATCGAAGGCGAGGTGGATTCGTGCGGGAGGTTTTTCTGGGCAAAAATAAATTTGAACGACACGAGAAAGATAAATTATAGGAGCAGTCTTTTATTTGTTACCTAGTTTCAGGCGAGAACGATTGATTAATCGACTTTGAGCGCTCGATCGCAGATTTGCGAAGCACCAACACGTGTCCAGCGCGTGGTGAGAGCAGTCGCGGTTCTCGAAGAGTAGATTTACAAAATTGAGTGCAAATACGCACCAGCGAGTGCGTTAGAAGCGAGCGATAGGTTCGCGTTGAGGAAACGGACACTTTCACTACTCGCGAAGTTAAATTGAAGTGAAGAAAAGTAAGGAAAATTGAAATTCACGGAGAGCACGTTTTCTCGTGTCGAGAGCCGGTGAACAGAGTCGTCCAAGATGGCTTCAGCTCAGTTGTCGCTTTCTTCATGGTGGCGGCGCCACCGATCGGTTTGGTGGCGTCCAGCCATCCGGACTTGAGCGCGACGGTGGTGCCGCGCTGAGAGCGCGAGCTGGGCGGGGAAATTCAAAAGGCTCTTTCCCAAACACTTGCAAATCTTTTTTTTTTTGGTGCAAGAGGCAATTTTTTTTCCGCAGCTGGTTCCAATCTATATGAGTGAGAATCACTCATGTCTTTATTTCTTTTGAAAATTTTCATTTCTCGTGCTCCTTGAGCATAATCATATTCATAGAATCATAGAATCAGAAAATTCATTAAAAAATGTTCTAAGGTCCATCTTCGTATTTTCGAAAATGAGCGACATTTTTGAGATATCTCTGGCCATTTTATCTCGTTTCTTTTTTTTCTTGAATATTTCCATAGATATTCGACTTCAAAAGCTTGTGAGAAAAATTGCAAGCGAAAAAGATCCTATTTTTTTTTGGAGTAACAAAAATCTAGGCTATTTTTATATTGACTGCGAAATATTCGAATTTTCATTGTTACTCATCGCGCAAAAATCACACCAACTCAAACACTTCAATTTAGTTAACAGAAAAAGCAGGGGAAATAATAAGGACGAAAAAAATAGTTGCAGTGTAAAAAAAAAAATAAAAAAGAATCGACGATAAATCCCGCGTTATGAATTAATCTAATTTTCGCGAAAAAAGTGAAAAAATCGATTTCTTCGCAGTGAATGAAAGAATATGCTAGATTTTTTACTCCAAGAAAATAAAGATCTTTTTCGCTTGGAATTTCATCATGAGCCCATCAAATCACCATTTTGGAGGTCAAAAATGTATGAAATTATTCGAGGAAAAAAACGACACCGGACAAAATGGCCAACTTAGTGTGGAAAAAGCTGATTAAATGATATGGAGAAAAAAATAGCTGCCGAGTAAAAAATAAGAAAAAATCAACGATAAATTCAATGTTATAAGTCAATCTGGTTTTTGCGAGACAAGTAGAAAATTCAATCTTTCGCAGTTAATCTAAAAATAAACAAGCTTTGTTTTCCAAGAAAAATGGGTTCTTTTCGCTTCCAATTTCATCACGAGCCCATATGTGGACATTTCCCGAAGCCAAATGTGTGTGTGAAAAAAAATCGTGATAAAAATGAAACGGGATATAGTGGCGGGAACCAATAAATCATTATTTTTGAGTAGAAAAAGCCAACTGTATCATATTGAATAAAAAAAAAAATAATCGTGGAGTAAAACAATGCAAGAGAACCACCGTTAAATTCGGTGTTACGAACCGATATAATTTTCGTAAAAAGTAAAGTAAAGTAAAGTTTAAGTAAAAAAAATCTTTTTTTTTCGCAAAGCTTTTCTACTCCAAAAGGATGAGATATTATTCGCTATTCATTCTCCACAAACCCATCAAAAAACACATTGAGTTTGGCAAATATGTATGAAATCAATTAAAAATCAAAACAGTATATATCATGATAAGTAAAAATCGATTACTCGATCTGAAGTGGGAAAAGCTACTTTAGAAAAATGGGAAAAAAAGTAGTCATAAACGCGGTGAAAATCGAAACATGCTAGTTTTCGGAGTGAAAACTGAAACATGCTAGTTTTCGCGGTGAAAACTGAAACATGCTAGTTTTCGCGGTGAAAACTGAAAAATGCTAGTTTTCGAGGTTCATATCCAAACGTGTTCGTTTTCGCGACAAAACCTGGAATGTACTAGCTTTCGGGGAATGATTGGAAATGTGCTAGTTTTCCCGGTGATGAATAATGTGCTAGTTTTCGTAACAAAATTAAAATATGTTACTTTTCGTAAGCAACGTCGCACTAACGTTTTACAATTTTTTTCGGGAGCACAACAAGCAGTCAATGAGAAATAACAAGGGTGTATCGCCCGTACAATCTCAACTGAGAAAAATTCTTGTGAGAATTTAAAGTTCTATGTAATGTTTGGAAGAGACCGTGAAACGTGGTCGTGAGTGATCGTGAGGGAGAATTGAGGAATTTGGCTGAACGAAGGCGGGCGAAAGAAATAAGTCGAAGTTTACACTGAAGTTAAAAATAACGAAAATAAACTGTTTTATTGGTCTTTGGTTAATAATTAATTGAACAAAATAAAGGCGAAGTATTAAGTAAGAATAGGGCGAAAAGAAAACGTGGCCGCGCGAACAATGGCGAAGCTTGCCGGACGCGTGGCGTTGAAACGAAGCGTTCCCGAAAATAATACGTTAATTTGATGAAAATGAACAACGAAGTGTGGCCGAAGAAACTCCCGATCGCGGAACTGAACACGGGCGTAAATCGCGAACAATTCTTTGATCGAATTTTGAAAGAGGAGAGCCGAATGTAATTTTCTGAATAAGTATCGAAGAGCGCGAGAAAGACGTGTTATCGCGTTACGAAGGGAACTCGGAATGATCGAGAATCGATGATGGCTGCGGCGGCAGCGTGTCGAAGTGCCGAGGGGGGCGGGGGAAAAGTGGTCAAAGTCCACGCGAGACGACGGCCAGTTGGTGCTGCCGCCTCGCGCGAACTCCGAGCACTACGAAGGATCCTGAACATTCTCCCCGCCTTCGGCAACCGTTTTTGTCGAAGAATCCACCGGAAGTACCGCCAGCTTTGCAGTCGGTCTCTGAAAGGTCGAAGTTGCCGTGCGAAGTGTCACTACTCGAGTGAGGCCGTCCGGTCCCGGGTGGAGCTCGATCACTCGAGCAAGTGGCCAGCGTGAAGGCGGAAGTCGTTCGTCGGTGATCAGCACGAGAGTTCCTCGTTGAATTTCGTGCGAAGGATGGCGCCATTTCGAAATTGAAAGGCTCCGTTGAAGATATTCCGTTGACCATCGTTTCCAGAAGTGCTGAAGTGTCGCCTGAAGAAATTGCCATCTCGAAAGTCGAGATTTCGGAACTGAAGTTAGCGATGGTTCGGGCACGGTCGTCAGTGCTTCTCCGATGGTGAAGTGGCCTGGTGTAAGGGGCGAAGTGTCCTCCGGGTCGTCCGACAACGGACAAAGCGGCCTTGAATTAAGGATCGCCTCGACTTGCGCAAGAAGAGTCGTAAATTCTTCATACGTAAGCGAGGCGTCCCCGATGACCCGACGAAGATGAAATTTTGCCGATTTTACCGCAGCCTCCCACTTTCCACCCATGTGGGGTGCGGCCGGAGGATTGAAGGACCACGCCGTTCCGAGGTTGGTCAGAGAAATGATTGTAGAGTTCATTTCTGCTGAACCAGCCTTGAAGAGAGCTCGAAGTTCCGCATCAGCCCCGACGAAGTTGGTGCCGCAGTCACTATACAGCGTGTGACTGATGCCTCGTCGTCCTGAAAATCGCCGGTACGCAGCGATGAAGGCCACTGAAGTGTAGTCGGTGACTAGCTCGAAGTGGACGGCAGAAGTAGCGAAGCAGACGAAGACGGCGAGGTAGCCCTTGTAGGTTTTCGCGGCTCTTCCGCGCCACGTTTTTATTGTGAAGGGACCTGCGTAGTCGATGCCGGAGTGAAGAAAGGCTCGTGAAGGCGTGACTCGGGCAGGCGGAAGTTGACCCATAAGCTGCTGGGCTTGAAGTCCGCGAAGCCTTGCGCAGATGACGCATCGAAGGATGTGGGCGCGAACCGGAGCTCGACCGCCCAGGATCCAGTATGACTGCCGAAGATAGCTTAAGGTGGATTGCGTGCCACCATGAAGAGTCCGGGAATGGGCATCGGAAATAACCAGCGCAGTCAGTTGTGAAGTTCGAGGCAGAATTGGCGGGTGAATGGCCTCAGGCTGCAGAAGCGCGTGTTTTAGCCGGCCGCCGACTCGAAGGGTTCCTTGTTGATCGATGAAGGGCGTCAAGGAGGCGAGCGGATTGCTCTTATGAAGAGGTCCTTTGGAAATCGCCTTTAGCTCGGCTGTGAAGTGACTCTGTTGCACGAGTCGTATCCAGAAGTACCTCGCCTCATCCAAGTCCCCGGGTGTAAGCGGTTAGCTCATTGAAGTGTGAGGGAGGCGTCTGAAGCGCGCGACAGCTCGTTTACACACTGCCGTTATGCGAAGGAGTCTCGTCAGTGAAGAATATCGTCCGGGAAGGTCCCAAAGTTGTTGTTCGGGATCGGAAGTGGCAATGAGGGCGAGCCCCGGTCTTGCCTCGAGATCGAGATCCGGTGAAGGATCCTGTGAAGGGTCCGGTGAAGTGCTGGGCCAAGACTCTTGTGGGAGGGAGAGCCACTCAGGCCCGTCCCACCAGAGTCGATGCTTCGAAAGTTGCCGAGGCGTCATTCCGCGTGAAGTGCAGTCCGCAGGGTTTTGCTTCCCTGCGATGTACCGCCAGGTTGCCTTCGAAGTGAGCTCTTGAATCGAGGCAACCCGGTTTCGGACGAAGTCTTTCCACCGTGAAGGGTGTGAAGTCATCCATGTCAAGGCTACTTGAGCGTCCGTCCAGAGAGTGACCGGAACCTCCGACAATTCCAGCGTTTTCTGGACGCTTGACATCAATCTTGCCAGTAGAAGGGCCGCCGACAACTCAAGTCTCGGTATCGTGAGACGCTTGAGGGGTGAAACCTTCGTCTTCGAGCAGACGAGGGTGACGGTTGTTTTCCCGTCGGCCGATGTTGAACGAAGATAAACCACTGCCGCCATTGCGAGCAGCGAAGCGTCCGAAAATCCATGAAGTTCCACCCTGGATGTTGACGAAAGATGAAGCCACCGGGGGAGGGAGATGAGTGAAAGCTCACTCAAACTCGCTCGGAAACGAAGCCATTTCTCCTGAAGTGTTACCGGCAATTTATCGTCCCATTGAAGTTTCGCCAACCACAGCTCTTGCAGGAAAGCCTTCGCTTTAACTGTGACCGGCGAAATGAAGCCCAACGGGTCAAACAATGACGCCGTTTCTGAAAGAACGGTCCTTTTGGTGAAGTCTTGATGGAAGGATAGCTGAAGCGTAAATTTGAAGTTATCCTCGGTTGAATTCCACACGAGGCCGAGAAGTTTGACGTTTGGATCCTCAGAATTAATCGAAACTGCGTCGGTTCGAAGCTCGGAAGTGACGTATCGAAGGGCATCCTTTTCGTTGGCCGACCACTTTTGAAGTGGAAAACAGCCGCGCTGACAGATTTCCTGAAGTTGCCGTGCAGACTCTTGAAGTTCTTGAAGTGTGTCAGCGCCTCCGAAGATGTCGTCGACGTATCTTCCCTTCGTCAGGGGTGAAATTGCTAACGGGAAGTCGTGACCCTCGTCTTCGACGAGTTGAAGCATAACCCGAATGGCAAGGAAGGGCGCGCAGCTCAACCCGTACGTCACCGTGGTCAAATAATATGGAACGACTTGATTGTTCGAGTCGACCCATAGAATTTGCTGAAGAGCCCAATCGTCCTGGTGGACCGCGATTTGACGAAACATTTTTGCAACGTCAGTCGCGAAGATGAAGCGATGTCGTCGAATCCATAGGAGAACGTCGACGACATCTCGTTGAAGTTTGGCCCCGGTGTGAAGAACATCGTTGATCGACACACCGCTCGTCGTTTTGAAGGATCCATTGAACACGACGCGAAGTTTTGTCGTGGTGCTGTGGGCTCGAAAGACGCCGTGATGTGGAAGGAAGAAGTTTGGCCTTGAAGGATCCGCGTTCGCTGCACGGGTCATGTGCGACAGCGTCTCGTACTCGTGCAGGAAATCGTTGTACAGCTCGCGATACGAATCGTTCGTCGAGAGCCGTCGAAGAAGTTGGTGAAGGCAACGTTTTGCACCGGCGAATGAATCTCCAAGTGTGTCTGGAGGCGCCTTGAAGGGAAGCCGAACCACGTACCGACCGTTGTTGTCTCTCGTATGCGTTTCCTTGAAGTGCTGTTCACAAGAAGCCTCCTCCGGCTCGGGTGTAGGGGCCGAATCCGAAGGAATTTCCTCTTGCTCCCAGAACTTCGTGAGCAACAAGTCGATCCTGTCGTCTATTGAAGTGTGCTGAATACGAACCGAACTTGAAGTGGAATTATTTACTGGACCGAGGACGATCCATCCAAGAAGTGTCCGTTGGGCTATAGGCTCGGTGGCTCGGCCCTTAATGATTTCTGGCTCGACCAGAAGACCATACCAGTCAGCTCCGATAATGACGTCGATGGGTCCTGGCTTCGCGAAGTCTGGATCGGCCAGAGGAAGTCCTCGAAGATGTTCCCATTGAATTGAAGTGGTAAACGAAGGAAGCGTAGAAGTCAGGACGTTGAGAACAAACGCCGTCACCTCGAAGGTTGAAGTTGGATCGTAGATTGAAGAAAGGGTGACGGCGGTAGCTCCCCGCGTGCGGCCCGCAGACCGGCTCTCGATTCCCAGAATGTTTATCGAAGCGGCCATTCGTTTTAGTCGAAGAAGTTGCACCGTGCGTTCGGAGATAAATGAAAGTTCAGCACCGGGGTCGATCAGAAGTCGCACTCGATGTGAGTCACCGGACGGTGACGTCAGAACTGCTTGGCTCGTAGCTAGCAGAACTGAGGGCCGTGAAGTCGTTCGTTGCTCGCCTGAATCGAAGGAAGTGACCGCGTTTAGAAGTTTAGCCGAAGTGTCGGGCGAGCCAGCAGCTGCGTCGCATGGTTGACTCTTGCAAAGTCAAGCCTGAGGCTCATTCGGCGACGAAGTGGCCACTGGCTTGGCTGTTGGCTGGTTCCCTGAAGTGTCCCTTGAAGTTGTCGGCCTTTTGTTTGAAGCGGCCGGTGGAGTGGAAGACGGGAGGTGAATTAGCGTGTGATGCTTCCCGCTACACTCGAAGCATCTGCCCGTCACACGGCAGTTTGAAGCGGAATGTGGACCGAGGCAATTGAAGCAGAGCCGCCGTTGCTCAGCGACAAGGCGGCGCTCCTGAGGGCTCTTTTGTTTGAAGAGACCGCATTTTGTTATGAAGTGTGGCCCGAGACAGAAGTGGCAGCACTGGGTCGCACTGCCGGCCGGATTCAGGGGAGCTGTAGCGGCGACCGCTGTAGCGGTGTCGACGTTCCAGTTCCGGCTGTCGACTTTGTTGACCTGCTGGTTTGTCGCTTGCGCCGAGAACGCCTTGGCCGTTGAAGAGGTCCGTTTTTGTGTTGAAGTTGAAGCGCCCGAAGAAGTTGGCCGTGACGAAGAGGCCTTTCCGATGTCGATGCTCTCGAGGGCTCGGGCTCGTGTTGTCAGGAACTCTCGAAGCTGTTGAAACGTCGCCGGTTCTGTAGAAGCGCCCAATTTTAATTCCCACTGCTCTCGAAGATGATGGTCGAGGCGTGAGACGATGAAGTGAACCATGATCGTGCCCCACTCGTCCACTGGCATTTCCAGCGATCTCAACGCGTTCATGACCTCGTTCGTTGTATTTATGAGCGCATTGAGGGACTTGTAGGACTTCGGCGTGATGGCTGGGATTGCGAAGAAGCGATCCAATTGTGAAGTGACCAAGAGTCGCTTGTTCTCATATCGAGCGACCAGAAGATCCCAAGCCGCTATGAACGATTCCGAAGAGACCGGTAGATTGGCGATGAGCTGAGCCGCATCGCCTTTCAAGGAGAGTCGAAGATAGTGCATTTTTTCGACCGAAGTGATGTCCGGATTTTGGCCGACGAGGGAGACGAAGAGGTCGTGAAATGACCGCCAAGAATGAAACTCTCCGTCGAAGTCGGGGATTTTAATCTTCGGAAGTGCGCTCCGTACGTGTGAAGATCCCGGAAGTGCCGAAAGATCAGCCAGGTTGGCCCCGGTGGGCTCGACCTGGTCGTAATGCTCCTTGATGGTGAGCAAAGCCACCTTAGCGTCCTCGTACGCCTGTTGGCATTGGGCTTCGATGCCCTCCTTGAAGTATTCCGTCTCCGCCAAGTTTTCGCAATTCATCTCGAGAAGGCTGGCATGTTCCCGTTGAAATCGTTCCCAATTTGACTCTAACAGCGCCAAGCGCGTCGTTGCCAGAGTTTTATTGGTATTTTGCGGAGTTGACGCGGCTGTCTTTTCCGCAAGGGCCTTGATGCACTGAAATGTGCTGATGAGCCCGGCGATGCGACGCTCCATCTTGGCGACGTTGGTCGTCATCGCGGAAGTGTCCGGAAGATCGAAGAGTCACGAAATAATCGAAGGGCACGAACGGGTCGCAGCACGAAATTGTCTGACACGATCCGCGCACAATCTCCCGAAAAAAGACACTGAAAGGCGAACAGTTCGAAGGGACCGGCAAATCAGAACGCGAAACGACGTGAAAAATCACCAAATCGAAATCGCGAACGAACCGTAGCCCAAAAAAAAAACTCGAAGTGTCACAAGGTCACGAAAAAACCCGAAATGTCACAAAGTCACGAAAAAAACCCGAGAATATTGCCCGAAGTGCCGAACAACCGCACGATCGACAGAGAAATCGAAGCGACCGAAGCGCGCGGTTGTACGAAGCGCGAGAATCACGCGAACGCTCGATCTCAGCCGCGAGTGCGAGAGAGCGCGTGTCGCCGTTTGAAAAATCAGTCCACGTGCACTGAGCCACAGAAATTCGAAGCGTACGACGTAGCACTGTGTCGAAGAGCACGAGCGCGTGTGTGTGTCGCGTGAAAATCCCGAAGATGCTCGATCTCAACGACGCGAGTGAGAGAGAGCGCGCACTATCGTCCGAAGCGTCCTACACGCACACACCACCGAGCCTCTGACGCGCACGAGGCGAAGAACGAAGATTCCCTCGTCGAAGCACTGCCGAAGAGCGCGAACGCGTGTGTGTGACGCGCGAAAATCACGAAAAGCTCAATCTCAGCAACGGGAGTGAGAGAGCGAGCGCTATTGTCCGAAGCGTCGTACGCGCACACACAACCGAGCCTCTCACGCGCACGAGGCGAAGAATTAACAATCTTTTGTCGAAGCACTGGGCCGAAGAGCGCGAGCGCGTGTGTGTGTCGCGCGAAAATCGCGGAGATGCTCGATCTCAACAACGAGAGTGAGAGAGCGCGCACTATTGTCCGAAGCGTCCAACGCGCACACACAACCAAGCCTCTAGCGCGCACGAGGCACACGAAGAATGTTCCCGAAAATTCTCGAAGCACTGCCGAACGGTACGCGCGCGAGAAGCGAGAGCGAAAGAGAACGTTGTATAGGCGCGGTACGCGAGCGCGAGAGAGAGCGAAGAGCGACTCGCTCGAAGAATGGCCGCACAAAGAAGAGACCGATAGCTTGAGCCGGCGTGACGAACACGTGGTCGCGACGAAGAGACGCCGGTTCTCTCGCAATTTTTATGAAATAAAATCCGAAAAGAACCCGAAATTTCCTTCCTTTTTTCAGCAAACCCTCGTTAATCGCTCACTAATCACTCGAATCCGGCTCGAAGGACCAGTAATGTTTGGAAGAGACCGTGAAACGTGGTCGTGAGTGATCGTGAGGGAGAATTGAGGAATTTGGCTGAACGAAGGCGGGCGAAAGAAATAAGTCGAAGTTTACACTGAAGTTAAAAATAACGAAAATAAACTGTTTTATTGGTCTTTGGTTAATAATTAATTGAACAAAATAAAGGCGAAGTATTAAGTAAGAATAGGGCGAAAAGAAAACGTGGCCGCGCGAACAATGGCGAAGCTTGCCGGACGCGTGGCGTTGAAACGAAGCGTTCCCGAAAATAATACGTTAATTTGATGAAAATGAACAACGAAGTGTGGCCGAAGAAACTCCCGATCGCGGAACTGAACACGGGCGTAAATCGCGAACAATTCTTTGATCGAATTTTGAAAGAGGAGAGCCGAATGTAATTTTCTGAATAAGTATCGAAGAGCGCGAGAAAGACGTGTTATCGCGTTACGAAGGGAACTCGGAATGATCGAGAATCGATGATGGCTGCGGCGGCAGCGTGTCGAAGTGCCGAGGGGGGCGGGGGAAAAGTGGTCAAAGTCCACGCGAGACGACGGCCAGTTGGTGCTGCCGCCTCGCGCGAACTCCGAGCACTACGAAGGATCCTGAACATGTGCTGAGATTAAAATCTGGAATAAATTAACTGTTAGTGTTTTTAAAAAAAAAGATGCTCAAGATGCATGATGCTCAAAGCTTTCTCCATGAGGAAGCCTATATTTCCAATTTTGGTCATATTTTTTATTTTGGCTTCCTCATAGAGGAAGCTATGAACATCATGCATCTTGAGCATCTTGAAAAACCAACTTGCGAATTTCAATGTGCAGCCTTTTTTTATTTGAATTTTAATAATAAAATTTCGAGAACTTTTCTGGAAAGGAAAAAGGAAGTACAGATTTATTCCTAATATCTTACGAAATTTGAAAGAATTGATGCGCCTAGACGACTTTTCGGAAAACTAATATTCTCGTAAAATTCAAAAATCCATAAAATGTAAACCGTTCAACCTGTGATGGAAAATCACCACATTGTCAAATATTCCTAACGGTGCAAGTATTGTCAAACTCGCACGCTCAACCGGACGTGTCGAATATGGTAGCGTGCTGCTGTGTCAGCCGCTAACCCCAGTCCGAGCCAAATCGCATCGTTTACTCTTTTTATGGTGGATTTAGGGTGGAAAAATACTCCAGAAAAGTAAAAAAGGAACGCCAACTATTAAAAAATCGCAACTTCAATTGAAAAATAACGACCCAATTTTTTCTTGATATTACTTTGCAATGTAACACTTTTGATTTACTAAATTTATGTATTTTATTTTTCCTTCACTGCAAACCATCTTTTGACCTTCATAAAAATCTTATCAAAAAGTGTCAAACTCAATTGAGACAAAAAAAAAAATGAAATCATTGTGCCGTAGCCAAGAGCTCATAAATGAATGACTGAATTTCATAGACGAAGGTACGCCCTTAACACATTCGGTTTAAGGGTTTCTCCCCTACAAGGGCACAAGGGCACGCGAACACGTACACGTATTCCCGAACGTATTCACTGCAAAGATTATACAAAAACTTGGCGTGCATGGTTTTCAAAAATAATTTCGGGAAGACAAAAGATAATCGAATGTACCAACAAGATTAATAATCATCTCATTTTCGTCTATGAAAGAAGAATTTTCATTTTTACATAGCATTTGTCAGTTTGCATTAAGGGGGGGGGGGGGGCAGGCTTTAGGCGCTTCAAAAAATCCATTTTTTTTTGCACAAATGTCTTCCCAAACTATCCAAGAATGTGTCCCTAAAATTTCAGACGCAAATTCGAAATATTTTCGGAGTTAAAGAAGGTATACGAGCGAGATCGCTCGCTTCACCCCTTGATCTATTGTACGTTTTGTGATCTATTGTATAGTTCTTTGAAGAGTCTATGGACCAAGAATCGCTGATTAGCATACTAATGCGGTAAGTTGGAGAAAATACGATTCTTTATATACGAAAACTGACGCACGATTTCTCGGTTTTTCATTTTTACAATTTTTCCTAATTAGTGGGAAAGATCGGGAAAAAACTGAACGTCCCATCGAAATGGAACGAAATGCATTCTATTCGGGATTAAATTCTCATCTAGTCGAACCTAAAAAACCTTAAGAAAGTTAAGATCTAAAGTGAATTTTTTTTCACAAGAAATGCATTTTTATTTTAATTCGCGAAAAATTGTTGAATTTTTCACTTTTTGTTAAATTTCATTGCTTTAACTAGGAGCTATACTATTGAAAAAAATAAATTCGGGTTCTTTGTTTCAGATGGAAATTGCGACCGGCACCTTTCCCGCCGCACGACAAATGCACCCTCGAGACGCCTCGGCGAAATGCTTGTATTGGGCATAAAATGACATATGACTTGATGGAAAAATTTGAGAAGACTGATGAAATATACAGGGTGATTCAGAAAGTGTTGCTGTCCGGGTAACCACGGTTCCGGAACGGTATCAGGAGCAATCCTACTTAACGGTTTTTTAAAATTCACAATAATTTTTAAATGGCAAGCAATAGAATTTTTGATTTTTAAGCCAATGAGAAGGTCGCTGGCGGCCATGATGTGCGACGCCTCACTGCCGTCTGACATAGGGGCCAAGACGGGGCTCTCGCTCAGATTCACAGCAGAAACGTTTGTCGATTCTTTCGGCGGCAATGTCACACGACTCGACTTTTGCGCGAGAAACATGTAACTGTCGAGTGACGTTAGCAATATGTCACGACGAATGTTTTGACTGTTCTGACAGATTGAAAGCGATTGGAAATGCGAACATCAGATCAGCTGACGTATCGCACAATGATGATTTTTTTTACCGACAAAGTCGTTTGTTTGATGAAACCGAAGCGAAAATTCTTGCAGTCATCTTAATCTTAATAAAATCGATAACTCCCATATTTCGTACTAATGACATTCTTAACGATATTTTCTTCATGCAATTCGGAGATAAAAATCCTGAAAATTCATCTTTTTTTTTGAAAAAAGTTCCCCTCGGCGAAGCCGTTTATTTCATGAAAACGGAGCGAAAATTATTGCAGTTGTCTTAATCCCTCGCCGGGATAAGATTTTTGGCATATCACTGCGCATTGCATGGAAAACAACACTTTTCCGTGCAACGTGAGACGATAATTCGTCGTCACGGATTGACCAAGTTCTATTCTGTTTCCTGAAATCTTGAAAATTCGATCAACATTGGATCTCAAATTCGTTGCATTCTTTTAATCGCCCACCCAGGCGCGATTGATGGTTAATTGCCACGATTTTGAGCGAAAAAAGACCTTTTTTTCCAATTTTGAAACAAAAGCTGCGGTTCTTCGATCCACCACACGAAAAAGATTACTTTTTTTTCGACAACGTGTCGTGTTTAGCCAAAACGAAAGAGGAAATTGTGCCCTGTTTCCTGAAATCATGAAAATTCTATCTACGTTGGATCTCAAACAAGTTGCATTCATTTAATCGCTCACCGAGGTGCGATTATCGGTTAATTGCCACGATTTTGAGCGAGAACAGACTTTTCTTTTCCAATTTTGAAACAAAAATTGAGGTTCTTGAAAACTGAGGTTCTTCTCAATCTTCTTTTAGCCAAAAGGAAGCGGGAAATTGTGCCATCGTCTCGATCTCTCGCCGGGATAAGATTTTTTGGCAAGATATTATTGTTGGATCGTTGCAAGATTTCTGACGGGAAAAAAAGGTTTTTTTTTATCGTTTTCGATTTTGAAAAATCGAACCTTGGCTAGGTGATTCCATCAATTCCTGGAGTCATTTTTGAAAGAGAACGGCCCAAGTAGCTGCGGGATACGATTATCCATCCTGGATTCATCTGGATGAGCAGGAAAAGTGCTTTCTCGTTCGTGTTTATTGGAAATGAGTGCTTATCTGTTATCAAGTGGCAATCTTTCGATCTCCAGATGAATCCAATTACAAAAGCTGGTGGACCAGGTTCAAAACGTGGTTACTTCGTAGAAACGATCAACCCCAAGATTGGATTCATGAGTTTTTTGGTCAAAGTTCACTTGTTTCATCGAGTGAACCGGTCTACGAGCTTTGGAGCAACGATATTATTCGCGATGAACTTGGCTAAGTGATTCCATCAATTGCTGAAGTCATTTTCGAAACAGAACGGTCCAAGTAGCTGCGGGATAACATCATACATCCTGGATTCATCTGGATAAGCAGGAAAAGGGCTCTCTCATTCTTTTGTATTGGAAATGAGTGCTAATCTGTTATCGAGTAGCGTTCCATCGATATCCAGATGAATCCAATCGTAGAAGCTGGTGGACCAGGTTCGAAACATGGTTGCTCCGTAGATACCATCAACCCCAAGGTTGGATTCATGAGTTTTTTGGTCAAAGTTCACTCGTTTCATCGATTGAACCGGTCTACGAGTTTTGGAGCAATGACATAATTCGCAATGACCTTGGCCAGGTGATTCCATCAATTGCTGAAGTCATTTTCGAAAGAGAACGGTCCAAGTAGCTGCGGGATACCATCATACATCCTGGATTCATCTGGATAAGCAGGAAAAGTGCTTTCTCATTCTTTTGTATTGGAAATGAGTGCTAATCTGTTATCGAGTAGCGTTCCATCGATATCCAGATGAATCCAATCGTAGAAGCTGGTGGACCAGGTTCGAAACGTGGTTACGTCGTAGAAATCATCAACCCCAAGGTGGGATTGATGAGTTTTTGGTCAAAGTTCAATCGTTTCATCAATTGAACCGGTCTACGAGCTTTGGAGCAATGACATTATTCGCAATGACCTTGGCCAGGTGATTCCATCAATTGCTAAAGTCATTTTCGAAAGAGAACGGTACAAGTAGCTGCGGGATACCATCATCCATCCTGGATTCATCTGGATGAGCAGGAAAAGTGCTTTCTTGTTCGTGTCTATTGGAAATAAGTGCTAATCTGTTATCGAGTGGCATTCTTTCGATCTCCAGATGAATCGGATCGTAGAAGCTGGTGGACCAGGTTCGAAACGTGGCAATTTCGTAGAAACCATCAACCCCAAGGTGGGATTGATGAGTTTTTGGTCAAAGTTCACTAGTTTCATCGATTGAACCAGTGTACGAGCTTTGGAGCAATGACATTATTCGCAATGACCTTGGCCAGGTGATTCCATCAATTGCTGAAGTCATTTTCGAAAGAGCACGGCCCAAGTAGCTGCGGGATACCATCATCCATCCTGGATTCATCTGGATAAGCAGGAAAAGTGCTTTCTCATTCGTTTCTATTGGGAATGAGTGCTAATCTGTTATCGATTAGCGTTCCATCGATATCCAGATGAATCCAATTGTAGAAGCTGGTGGACCAGGTTCGAAACATGGTCGCTTCGTAGAAACCATCAACCCTAAGATGGGATTCATGAGTTTTTTGGTCAAAGTTCACTCGTTTCTTCGATTGAACCGGTGTACGAGCTTTGGAGCAATGATATTATTCGCGATGACCTTGGCCAGGTGATTCCATCAATTGCTGAAGTCATTTTCGAAAGAAAACGGTCCAAGTAGCTGCGAGATACCATCATCCATCCTGGATTCATCTGGATAAGCAGGAAAAGTGCTTTCTCATTCGTTTCAATTGGAAATGAGTGCTAATCTGTTATCGAGTAGCGTTCCATCGATATCCAGATGAATCCAACCGTAGAAGCTGGTGGACCAGGTTCGAAACGTGGTCGCTTCGTAGAAGCCATCAACCCCAAGAGGAGATTCATGAGTTTTTTGGTCAAAGTTCACTCGTTTCATCGATTGAACCGGTCTACGAGCTTTGGAGCAATGACATTAGTCGCAATGACCTTGGCCAGGTGATTCCATCAATTGCTGAAGTCATTTTCGAAAGAGAACGGTCTAAGTAGCTGCGGGATACCATCATCCATCCTGGATTCATCTGGATAAGCAGGAAAAGTGCTTTCTCATTCGTTTCTATTGGAAATGAGTGCTAATCTGTTATCGAGTAGCGTTCCATCGATATCCAGATGAATCCAATCGTAGAAGCTGGTGGACCAGGTTCGAAACATGGTCGCTTCGTAGAAACCATCAACCCTAAGGATGGATTCGTGAGTTTTTTGGTCAAAGTTCACTCGTTTCATCGATTGAACCAGTCTACGAGTTTTGGAGCAATGACATCATTCGCAATGACCTTGGCCAGGTGATTCCATCAATTGCTGAAGTCATTTTCGAAAAAGAAAGCGGTCCAAGTAGCTGCGGGATACCATTATCCATCCTGGATTCATCTGGATGTGCAAGAAAAGTGCTTTCTCGTTCGTGTCTATTGGAAATGAGTGCTAATCTGTTATCGAGTGGCATTCTTTCGATATCCAGATGAATCCAACCGTAGAAGCTGGTGGACCAGGTTCGAAACGTGGTTACTTCGTAGAAACCATCAACCCTAAGGATGGATTCGTGAGTTTTTTGGTCAAAGTTCACTCGTTTCATCGATTGAACCGGTCTACGAGTTTTGGAGCAATGACATCATTCGCAATGACCTTGGCCAGGTGATTCCATCAATTGCTGAAGTCATTTTCCAAAAAGAACGGTCCAAGTAGCTGCGGGATACCATCATACATCCTGGATTCATCTGGATAAGCAGGGAAAGTGCTTTCTCATTCTTTTGAATTGGAAATGAGTGCTAATCTGTTATCGATTAGCGTTCCATCGATATCCAGATGAATCCAATTGTAGAAGCTGGTGGACCAGGTTCGAAACATGGTCGCTTCGTAGAAACCATCAACCCTAAGATGGGATTCATGAGTTTTTTGGTCAAAGTTCACTCGTTTCTTCGATTGAACCGGTGTACGAGCTTTGGAGCAATGATATTATTCGCGATGACCTTGGCCAGGTGATTCCATCAATTGCTGAAGTCATTTTCGAAAGAAAACGGTCCAAGTAGCTGCGAGATACCATCATCCATCCTGGATTCATCTGGATAAGCAGGAAAAGTGCTTTCTCATTCGTTTCAATTGGAAATGAGTGCTAATCTGTTATCGAGTCGCGTTCCATCAATATCCAGATGAATCCAATCGTAAAAGCTGGTGGACCAGGTTCGAAACGTGGTTACTTCGTAGAAATCATCAACCCCAAGGTGGGATTGATGAGTTTTTGGTCAAAGTTCACTCGTTTCATCGATTGAACCGGTCTACGAGCTTTGGAGCAATGACATTATTCGCAAGACCTTGGCCAGGTGATTCCATCAATTGCTGAAGTCATTTTCGAAAGAAAACGGTACAAGTAGCTGCGGGATACCATAATCCATCCTGGATTCATCTGGATAAGCAGCAAAAGTGCTTTCTCATCATTTTGTATTGGAAATGAGTGCTAATCTGTTATCGAGTAGGGTTCCATCGATATCCAGATGAATCCAATCGTAGAAGCTGGTGGCCCAGGTTCGAAACATGGTTGCTCCGTAGATACCATCAACCCCAAGGTTGGATTCATGAGTTTTTTGGTCGAAGTTCATTCGTTCCATCGATTGAACCGTTCTACGAGCTTTGGAGCAATTACATTATTCACGATGACCTTAGACAGGTGATTCCATCAATTGCTAAAGTCATTTCCGAAAGAGAACGGTACAAGTAGCTGCGGGATACCATCATCCATCCTGGATTCATCTGGATGAGCAGGAAAAGTGCTTTCTTGTTCGTGTCTATTGGAAATAAGTGCTAATCTGTTATCGAGTGGCATTCTTTCGATCTCCAGATGAATCGGATCGTAGAAGCTGGTGGACCAGGTTCGAAACGTGGTTATTCCGTAGAAACCATTAACCCTAAGGTGGGATTGATGAGTTTTTGGGCAAAGTTCACTCGTTTCATCGATTGAACCAGTGTACGAGCTTTGGGGTAATGACATTATCCGCAATGACCTTGGCCAGGTGATTCCATCAATTGCTGAAGTCATTTTCGAAAGAGAACGGCTCAAGTAGCTGCGGGATACCATCATCCATCCTGGATTCATCTGGATAAGCAGGAAAAGTGCTTTCTCATCATTTTGTATTGGAAATGAGTGCTAATCTGTTATCGAGTAGGGTTCCATCGATATCCAGATGAATCCAATTGTAGAAGCTGGTGGACCAGGTTCGAAACATGGTCGCTTCGTAGAAACCATCAACCCTAAGATGGGATTCATGAGTTTTTTGGTCAAAGTTCACTCGTTTCATCGATTGAACCGGTGTACGAGCTTTGGAGCAATGATATTATTCGCGATGACCTTGGCCAGGTGATTCCATCAATTGCTGAAGTCATTTTCGAAAGAAAACGGTCCAAGTAGCTGCGAGATACCATCATCCATCCTGGATTCATCTGGATAAGCAGGAAAAGTGCTTTCTCATTCGTTTCAATTGGAAATGAGTGCTAATCTGTTATCGAGTAGCGTTCCATCGATATCCAGATGAATCCAACCGTAGAAGCTGGTGGACCAGGTTCGAAACGTGGTCGCTTCGTAGAAGCCATCAACCCCAAGAGGAGATTCATGAGTTTTTTGGTCAAAGTTCACTCGTTTCATCGATTGAACCGGTCTACGAGCTTTGGAGCAATGACATTAGTCGCAATGACCTTGGCCAGGTGATTCCATCAATTGCTGAAGTCATTTTCGAAAGAGAACGGTCTAAGTAGCTGCGGGATACCATCATCCATCCTGGATTCATCTGGATAAGCAGGAAAAGTGCTTTCTCATTCGTTTCTATTGGAAATGAGTGCTAATCTGTTATCGAGTAGCGTTCCATCGATATCCAGATGAATCCAATCGTAGAAGCTGGTGGACCAGGTTCGAAACATGGTCGCTTCGTAGAAACCATCAACCCTAAGGATGGATTCGTGAGTTTTTTGGTCAAAGTTCACTCGTTTCATCGATTGAACCAGTCTACGAGTTTTGGAGCAATGACATCATTCGCAATGACCTTGGCCAGGTGATTCCATCAATCGCTGAAGTCATTTTCGAAAGAAAGCGGTCCAAGTAGCTGCGGGATACCATTATCCATCCTGGATTCATCTGGATGTGCAAGAAAAGTGCTTTCTCGTTCGTGTCTATTGGAAATGAGTGCTAATCTGTTATCGAGTGGCATTCTTTCGATATCCAGATGAATCCAACCGTAGAAGCTGGTGGACCAGGTTCGAAACGTGGTTACTTCGTAGAAACCATCAACCCTAAGGATGGATTCGTGAGTTTTTTGGTCAAAGTTCACTCGTTTCATCGATTGAACCGGTCTACGAGTTTTGGAGCAATGACATCATTCGCAATGACCTTGGCCAGGTGATTCCATCAATTGCTGAAGTCATTTTCCAAAAAGAACGGTCCAAGTAGCTGCGGGATACCATCATACATCCTGGATTCATCTGGATAAGCAGGGAAAGTGCTTTCTCATTCTTTTGAATTGGAAATGAGTGCTAATCTGTTATCGATTAGCGTTCCATCGATATCCAGATGAATCCAATTGTAGAAGCTGGTGGACCAGGTTCGAAACATGGTCGCTTCGTAGAAACCATCAACCCTAAGATGGGATTCATGAGTTTTTTGGTCAAAGTTCACTCGTTTCTTCGATTGAACCGGTGTACGAGCTTTGGAGCAATGATATTATTCGCGATGACCTTGGCCAGGTGATTCCATCAATTGCTGAAGTCATTTTCGAAAGAAAACGGTCCAAGTAGCTGCGAGATACCATCATCCATCCTGGATTCATCTGGATAAGCAGGAAAAGTGCTTTCTCATTCGTTTCAATTGGAAATGAGTGCTAATCTGTTATCGAGTCGCGTTCCATCAATATCCAGATGAATCCAATCGTAAAAGCTGGTGGACCAGGTTCGAAACGTGGTTACTTCGTAGAAATCATCAACCCCAAGGTGGGATTGATGAGTTTTTGGTCAAAGTTCACTCGTTTCATCGATTGAACCGGTCTACGAGCTTTGGAGCAATGACATTATTCGCAAGACCTTGGCCAGGTGATTCCATCAATTGCTGAAGTCATTTTCGAAAGAAAACGGTACAAGTAGCTGCGGGATACCATAATCCATCCTGGATTCATCTGGATAAGCAGCAAAAGTGCTTTCTCATCATTTTGTATTGGAAATGAGTGCTAATCTGTTATCGAGTAGGGTTCCATCGATATCCAGATGAATCCAATCGTAGAAGCTGGTGGCCCAGGTTCGAAACATGGTTGCTCCGTAGATACCATCAACCCCAAGGTTGGATTCATGAGTTTTTTGGTCGAAGTTCATTCGTTCCATCGATTGAACCGTTCTACGAGCTTTGGAGCAATTACATTATTCACGATGACCTTAGACAGGTGATTCCATCAATTGCTAAAGTCATTTCCGAAAGAGAACGGTACAAGTAGCTGCGGGATACCATCATCCATCCTGGATTCATCTGGATGAGCAGGAAAAGTGCTTTCTTGTTCGTGTCTATTGGAAATAAGTGCTAATCTGTTATCGAGTGGCATTCTTTCGATCTCCAGATGAATCGGATCGTAGAAGCTGGTGGACCAGGTTCGAAACGTGGTTATTCCGTAGAAACCATTAACCCTAAGGTGGGATTGATGAGTTTTTGGGCAAAGTTCACTCGTTTCATCGATTGAACCAGTGTACGAGCTTTGGGGCAATGACATTATCCGCAATGACCTTGGCCAGGTGATTCCATCAATTGCTGAAGTCATTTTCGAAAGAGAACGGCTCAAGTAGCTGCGGGATACCATCATCCATCCTGGATTCATCTGGATAAGCAGGAAAAGTGCTTTCTCATCATTTTGTATTGGAAATGAGTGCTAATCTGTTATCGAGTAGGGTTCCATCGATATCCAGATGAATCCAATTGTAGAAGCTGGTGGACCAGGTTCGAAACATGGTCGCTTCGTAGAAACCATCAACCCTAAGATGGGATTCATGAGTTTTTTGGTCAAAGTTCACTCGTTTCATCGATTGAACCGTTCTACGAGCTTTGGAGCAATTACATTATTCACGATGACCTTAGCCAGGTGATTCCATCAATTCGTGAAATAATTTCCGAAAGAGAACAGCCCAAGTAGCTGCGGGATACCATAATTCATCCTGGATTCATTTGGATGAGCAGGAAAAGTGCTTCTCGTTCGTGTCTATTGGAAATGAGTGGTCATCTGTTATTGCGTAGCGTTCCATCGATACCGACGACTTTCAGGACTTTGGGACGATGGTACGATTTTTTGCTTCGTTCTGGCTAAACACGACACGTTGTCGAAAAAAAGTCATCATTTTCATGTGGTGGATCCAAGACGATCAATTTTCATTACGAAATTGATAAATAACGTCTTTTTCCCCTGAAAATCGTGGCAATGAACCAATAATCGCACCTCGGTGAACGATTAAAAGAATGCCACGAGTTTGAGATCCAAGGGAGATCGAATTTATGATTTCAGGAAAAAGAACAGAACTGTCAATTGGTCAATCCGTGACGACGTATTATCGTCTCACGGTGCACGGAAAAGCGTTGTTTTCCATGCAAAGCGCAGAAAAATGCCGAAAATCTTATCCCGGCGAGGGATCGAGACGATGGCACAATTTCCCGCATTGTTTTGGCTAAACACGACACGTTGTCGAAAAAAAGTCATCATTTTCGTGTGGTGGATCGTAGACGATTAATATTTGTTAAAAATAGGAAAAAAGGTCTTTTTTCGCCCAAAATCGTTGCAATTAACCAATAATCGCGCCTGGGTGGGCGATTAAACAAATGCAACGAGTTTGAGATCCAATGTTGATCGAATTTTCATGATTTCAGGAAACAGAATAGAACTTGGTCAATCCGTGACGACGAATTATCGTGTCACGTTGCACGGAAAAGCGTTGTTTTCCATGCAATGCGCAGTGATATGCCAAAAATCTTATCCCGGCGAGGGATTGAGATAACTGCAATAATTTTCGCTCCGTTTTCATGAAATGAACGGCTTCGCCGAAGGGAACTTTTTTCAAAAAAAAAGATGAATTTTCAGGATTTTTATCTCCGAATTGCATGAAGAAAAACAGCGTTAAGAATGTCATTAGTACGAAATATGGGAGTTATCGATTTTATTAAGATTAAGATGACTGCAAGAATTTTCGCTTCGGTTTCATCAAACAAACGACTTTGTCGGTGAAAAAAATCATCATTGTGCGATAGGTCAGCTGATCTGATGTTCGCATTTCCAACCGCTTTCAATCTGTCAGAACAGTCAAAACATTCGTCGTGACACATTGCTAACGTCACTCGACAGTTACATGTTTCTCGCGCAAAAGTCGAGTCGTGTGACATTGCCGCCGAAAGAATCGACAAACGTTTCTGCTGTGAATCTGAGCGAGAGCCCCGTCTTGGCCCCTATGTCAGACGGCAGTGAGGCGTCGCACATCATGGCCGCCAGCGACCTTCTCATTGGCTTAAAAATCAAAAATTCTATTGCTTACCATTTAAAAATTATTGTGAATTTTAAAAAACCGTTAAGTAGGATTGCTCCTGATACCGTTCCGAAACCGAGGTTACCCGGACAGCAACTCTTTCTGAATCACCCTATATAACAATAAAACCGAAAGTTTCGTTTCAATCGGATATTTCTTTCCTTCCAAAAAAATCCTTGAAAAAATCGATTTTGTGAAGCCTCTAAAGGAGGCTTCCCCCTTAAAGACAAACTATACTGGAAAAACGACAGTATTTTCTAGTTGAATTTCGCAAACTCGGCCCCCAATGAAATATCGCCCATTGAACACCCTGCTGCAAAGTATCCTATGCACCGAGGGAGGATAGTCAACGCCGAACGCGCTGTTTTCAGGACAAGTTGTAACCAAGCGCGCGCCATGTTTACTCGTGTAAACATGGATGAGGAATTCCTTCGCCGAAATTATTTTCGAAAACCATGCACGCCAAGTTTTTGTATAATCTTTGCAGTGAATTCGTCCGGGAAGTACGTGTACGTGTTCGCGTGCCCTTGTGCCCTTGTAGGGGAGAAACCCTTGAACCGAATGTGTTAAGGGCGTACCTTCGTCTATGAAATTTAGTCATTCATTTATGAGCTCTTGGCTACGGCACAATGATTTCATTTTTTTTTGTCTCAATTGAGTTTGACACTTTTTGATAAGATTTTTATGAAGGTCAAAAGATGGTTTGCAGTGAAGGAAAAATAAAATACATAAATTTAGTAAATCAAAAGTGTTACATTGCAAAGTAATATCAAGAAAAAATTGGGTCGTTATTTTTCAACTGAAGTTGCGATTTTTTAATAGTTGGCGTTTCTTTTTTACTTTTCTGGAGTATTTTTCCACGGATTTCCCTTCTTTTTAGAAAGGGCAATATTTATAAAAACTTTAATGATGGAGAAATTTTTATATAAAGTAATATATAGATATGTGATTCATAATTTTCCAACTGCGGTTGCACTTTTTTAATACTTGGCGTCCTTTTTTTACTTTTATAAAATATTTTCCCACGCATTTCACTTTTTTTTGCAAAATAGGATGTTCAGCAACATTTTTTTTTATAATCAAGGGATTATTCGTTGTGGTTGGTTGTTCTGGAGAGAGGATAGATCTCTTCAAAAACTTACGTCGACAGCCGTGGTAGAACTCTTCCAATATCTCGACGAAAGACATGATCAATCCCTTGAAAAACTCTCGTACAGACTCTTGTTCAATCCCTTAAAGAAACCTCGGAGAGACTCGTGGTCAATCCGTTCAAGGAACCTAAGTGACGCCATTAAGCAATCACTTGAAAAAATTCCGTTGCGACCCCTTGAAAATCTCGTCCATAAAGGGCCCGGCGAGATTCTTGATTAATCCCATAAAAACTTCAATTGAGATCCTATTTTCAACGCTTTAAAAAAGATCCCAGTCGAGACAGGGCTCTTTTTTGAAGCCGATCAACCGAGAGTCTTGACTCTCGGTTGATCGCTTGAAAACCTCCCAATAAAACTCTGAATCAATCCCTTCAAGAACTTCCGTTGGGAACCCTGGTCGAGCCCTGAAAGAACACATTGCAAACCATTTGAGCCGTCGACCTAGACACCCAAAACCATGGAGCCGCCGACCTAGACATCGAAAACCATGAAGAAATATATCTGGGCATCGAAAACTATAGAGCCATGGGCCTAGCGATCGAAAACCATGGAGAAATATACCTAGACATTAAAAATCATGGAGCCGTGGACCTAGGCATCGAAAACCATTGGGAAATATACCTAGAAATCAAAAACCATGCAGAAATATACCTAGACATCAAAAATCATGGAGCCGTGGACCTAGGCATCAAAAACCATGGAGCCGTGTACCTTGACAACGAAAACCATGGTAGCTAGACAACGAAAACCATGGTAGCTAGACAACGAAAACGTCACAGGCCGAAAATGTCCACCCGTCTTGCAAAGGGCGTATGTCCAAGCGCCTGCGCGCACAACTTACGCCTTTCTGACTCCAAGAAACAGAAGGGATCCCAAACCTTGCGTCCAAAATCTTCAATGTTAGAATTCTCTGGATTCGCTCAATAGATTTCGTTCTACCAAGGACCATTCGAAAGATAAAAAATCATAGAAAATTCAAATCTAATATGAGATTTTTCCCTCAACCCGTTTTCCTGTGAGAACGATTTAAAGTTTCTGTGACGTCATAAAACGCCTATTTTACTGTATATAAGAGTACGGCCGGCTCGCGCGCTACGCTTTTCTTTTAATACTTCGCGTCGAGCCGCTGCCGCGTCTCTTGAAAAGAGTATTATAAATTTTCTCGTTCCCACGGCACGAAGAAATCAGAGACACCTTAAGCGTACCGGAAAGGAACGATAAGAACGAATATGTCTCATGGCAGGGGCCTCAGAGTCAGTCAAGTAAATTCATCGGACGTGGACACAAGCTCGATAGAGCTCCCCGGCAATTAAGGGGTAACACCACTGTAAATTTGGGCAAAAAAAAAAAAATTTTTTATGATGTTGTGCCCGCAAATCGTCACGTGGGGACGAGTTTGCCAGGGACGAGAATAGTTCGGGATGTTGCCAAGGTTGAGTAAATCTCCAACTCAATACTTTCAGTCTTAACTCTAAGTTTATTAAAGATGTTTGTTACAATCGGGTATGACCCTGAAGACCAATATGTGCGATGAGTGATCAGATACGATCAGTATCGGATCGCAGACTGCTGGAGTCGCAGGATGTCCTTGGTTTTATAGGGTTAGGGGTTTTACAATATTATTAAGGGAGGTGGTAATTATTGGTCAATCGATCGTTCCGATGTCTTGGGATCATTTCCCAATGAGGTCATTAAAGCGGGACGATCGATTGCGAGATCTGTGATCGTCAGCATTTGATTTAACCTCGTTTTACTTTTTATGCGAGGTGTGCTTAACGATGACCTGTATTTGTGGCCAGTTGCTTGAGTGCTGACGATGCTTTGTTGCGAACGAACTCGTTTAAGGAATTTGGTTGCGACACTGGGCGCAACAATCCTCCCCCCTTAGGGAGACGAAACTTGGTTTCGACTTTTCTAGCAATCCAAATTCTGTAGTATTGGTCTTTGGGTTTACAATTTTTCGCTTACATGTGTTTGCATAGGTTTGCATAGGTTTACATGTGTTATAAGGTATCTGTATTGATTGGTCTTGGTGACGGTGAGTATATAACTTTTAAGTCTGTAGCTTGTATTTCTCTTTTTGCTTGCGTCGGCGAAATTGCTGTCGGACGCTCGATGTCGGAAATTGTCCGAGCGCATCGACCTTTGCTAAATTTCCGAATTGCAATTATTATTGCGGAAATAATGAGTGCTGTTATTGTTATACCGTGAAGGGAATAATTTCCCAGGATGTGGAGGTATTGATCTGACCAAAGGTCTGGCTCTGTATTTAATTCGTTTTGCAGATTTTCGATTCTTTCGCCTAGCTTATTTACTTCGAGAGGATTTGTAACAGTTTTATTTGGAGCATTGAGATTCAAATTTAAATGTTTAGCGAGTGGTGCTCCGATCTCGAAGGTTAGATTGTGTGGTGGTATAAAAGTTACAGTTTCTCGTTGAGTATTTTCTATTATAGTCGTTAGTTTGAAGTCGGCGGCAGTGACGGAACATTTCCCGTCCAAAACCAGTATTCCAGTATCGATAATTGTTGTGTACGCAGTTTTTTCATTTTTGCATTTTATCGTGAGAGATTCCGGGTTTGGGGCTACGTAAAGCCATTTTCCGGGTTGTTCTAACGTTATTATCATAACCTCTTCTAGTTTTACTATTCTCGGCGTACAATTACTTTTTTCTGGCTTGCTGCCGAGGTAGACAGATACTTCGCAGGGGGTTGATTTTCCTATAACTTGTGTTGCCTGTTTTGGTTGGCAATAGTACTGTTTTCCTAGTCTTTTACAATCTTTTAGGTTCTCTTCTGATAGTGAGAGATAATTTCTGTTTTCTGTGTCTACCGTAATGATTTTTTCCTTCGTTTCTAGGAATTGAAATGTGTTAGAATTTGCTCTTACCGGTAATGGATAGACTTTGTTTATCGTAAATGCGGTATTTTCTATTAATGGAATTTTTATTACGATTACTACCCGTGATTCGCTGCTGTAGGAGCCTAGTTCGGATATTTTTAGTATGTCTTGGGTTTTTTCTGACGTTATCTCGACTGGGAAGCTTAATCCTGGAGGGATATTTACGCGTGCTTTTGTTAAGTAGTCTAATAGTTGTCTAGGTGAGATAATAGTCGGGTCTACTATTCCTTTTGGGATTCCTATTAGAAAGTTTGAAATTCGTCGCACGTCGCTTACTAGTGGTGCTAATACGAAACCTATTGCGTTTATGTTTTCGTCTAGGATTTCTCTTTGTTGTACTAGGTTTGTTTGTTGGTTAAACGCTGTTTTTATTTTTTCTATTGCTTTGCTTATCGTTGTTAAGTCTATATTGACTTGTGCTAAAGTGTGTTGAAAAAGGTTCGTCGTTGATTTTAAAATTTGCAAGTTTTCTTTCAGTATTTTTTCGTCTGTTGCCTGTCTATTACCTATTTGTTGTATTTTTTCCTCAATTTTTTGGGCGTCGTCTGCGTCCAAATTTCCCGTTATTGACTTTATTATTGATCCTAAGCCGTTTATTAGGCCTCTCTTTCCTCTCGGTCTTCTTTTTCCTACGATGTCGTGGATGGTCTGTACTTCGTTTTTTAGTGATTCTATCATTGGTTCTATCGTGGTGGATAGTGTTGAGCATAAGGTATCCTGTTGCGTGTTGTTGCATAGTTTTTTCAGAGCTGTTATGGTTATTTCCAATGTAGATGCTCGGATTTCGATTGGTGATAGCTCCAATTGAATTGCCAATTTCCAAACTTCCTTGATGGGGTGTAAGGTTCCTATTTCTTCATAGTAAATTCCAGGCGTGGTTTGTAATTTTTTCACGTGGAATTGTTCTTCTCCGGCTATCGGGGCCAGCACGGTCATGCACCTGTAAATGGTGCATTCGTTAGCTTAATTTTTTTGCTGATGTGGTATCGCTGGGGTGCATTGCCCTGGACTGTTGCTTTTAAGTCCGTCCGTCTGTCTTTTTCTGTAGCGCTTGAAATCGGGGGTTGTCTCTTTCTTTCTGTTTCCCTCCTTGTCGTTGCTGGTTCTTTCTATAAAATCTGACGTTTTCGTTTGACAGTTTTATTATATCAGTTTTCGTCGTTGCTGCTACATCGTTCTCTTCAATTGTACGAGGGTGAGTTATTTTGTGATTGAAATTTGTATTTTTTTTGTTTTATTTCATCCTTCTTTTCACCCATTTTTTTGAATCCTTGTTTTATTTTATTTTATTTCATTTTGTTTTTTTTTTTTTTTTTTTGTGTTCCAGAAAAATGTCTGGGTTCGGTAAACGTAACCATTCCGTCGCTTTTGGGCCGATGGCCCATTGTTGGACAGACGGGAAATTCCACTGGATGGTAAGTTCTGGTTACTTATTTCATTTTATTTTATTTATTTTATTTGTTTTATTTATAGTAATTTATTTGTTGTTTTGTTTTTTGTTTTTCTTTCCAGAAAGTCCGCAAAACGGCCTACCGGGGACCGATTTGCCAACTTTGGCTGGCGCCGTTTGTGGCGGCGGCCAAAGTTGTTCGGGCGAAACGGGTGGAGGTCGCCATGGCGTGGGCGCGCCTCTGGCGGGAGGACCCCTGGTCGATCGAGGTGGACGCGTGGAATCCCGAGGACATTCCTGGGGATGTTTTGGGACTGCGCCGGCTATTTGGGATGAGTCCATATCCTGGCCCAGTCGGGTCCCAATGCGATGAGGAAATGTGGGAGCTCTTTGGTCCCGACAAATTTCTTCGAGGTCTCCGTCGCCGCCATTAATTGATTTTTTGTTGTTATTATAAAATTTTTATTTTTTTTTGTAACAATATATGTACGAAAGTTTAAATTGTCTTTCCGATTTATTTCCCTTATTCCTCCCTGTTATTCTATTTCGTTAGTTCATTTATTTCGTTAGTTCATTTATTTCGTTAGTTCATTTATTTTATTTTATTATTGTTTCTTTTCTTCTTTTTTTTTCCAATTTTATTTTATTCGATTAATTAATTATTCCTTTTAATTATTATTTCTTTAAATTACTTCCTCTTTTTTTTCGTATTTCGCTTTATTATTTCCTTTTGTTATTTTCATTATTTTCTTTATTTTTGGGTTTTATATATTTTTTATTATTATATTTTATATATTTCTTATTTCTTATATATTTCTTTATTTATTCTTTATTATTTTTGCGTTTCTTTTATTTCGTTTGTAAGTTCTTTTTCGTTTCTTTTCATTATCCCGGAATGTCGAGACTTCCGTGGTAGGCGTCAGCGTTTTTTTTTTTTTTCTTTCTTTTTCGCTGTATCCCGTACGTCGGCGGCTTGAGGGGTACGGGGTGTCGGTGGCCATTTCATTAGTGGGTGACGTATGGCTTGATGCGGTCTACGTGCACTCGTATCGTACGTCGTCCGCGGCCGATAGTATAGTTTACTGCCGAATCCTTGCTTTTCACCGTGTAGGGCCCCGTCCACTTGGGGGTCAGTTTTGCTGATCTACCGCGACGTACAGTGGGGTCGTGCAGCAGAACTTTGTCGCCAACGCGGTATTCTGTTTTACCGGCGGCTTTGTCCTTGTATTCTTTTGTCTTTTCCTTTCCCTTCAACAATTGTTCCATTGCTACCTGCCAAGTTGCTCGTAATCTTTCCCTCAATTCGGCGACGTAGTCGTCATATGTGTACGTTGTACGAGGGGGTTGTTTGAGGGCTGTCGGTAAGTCCGCTCGTTTTCCGAAAACGAGTTCATGCGGGGAGTATTTGGTTGCGGTGTGAGGGGTGGTGTTGTACGTGAACATCGCGTACGGCAACCATTCATCCCAATCCGTCTGATCCTCGTGAATGAAATTTTTCAGGTATTCCGCTAAAGTGCGATGAGATCGTTCAAGGGCTCCGTTCGATTGCGGATGGTATGCCGTTGTTTGAATCTTTTTTATTTGGAGGAGTTTGCACATCTCCTTGAACAGATCGCTGAGGAAATTGGTTCCTTGGTCGGACAGGATTGTTTTTGGAGTACCGAATTTGCAAATTATTTCGGTTATTAAGCCCTTTGCTACTTCCTTTGCCTCTTGATTTTTTAAAGGCACGGCTGCGCTGTATTTTGTAAGCGAGTCTTGAAAGGTGAGGACGTATTTGTTTCCTCTCTCTGTTTCGGGTAAAGGCCCTACTATATCTACTGCACATTTTTCGAAAGCTTTTTCTGGGGTGTCGGTAATTATCATCGGTGCATTTTTCGTGCGCGTTAATTTGTTTCGCTGACATTTATCGCATGCCGATACGTATTCTCGTATCTCCTTTACCATTCCCGGCCACTTGTATTTTTCCTTTATTCGCTCTGTCATCCTTTTTTGGCCTGGGTGTCCACCGAGTGGTGCGTCGTGATATTCTTTTAATATTATTTTTCTCTCCGTCTCGCTCGGACACGTTCGTTTTTGTTCGGAGTCGGATGACTCGTCCTCGCTCTCGCTTTCTCCTTCGCTTGTGTCTGGAGTTGTGTTTTCTGCTGACGGTTGTTTTTCTTGTTTGTTTTCGCTCTGTCTTTGTCCCATAGTCGGAGCGTCTTGTGAGGCGGGGCCTGTTGCGAATGATGGCGGCGTTCGCGCGACCTTGCGCGGCCTTCCCCGTCCTCGTTTCTCGGTCGAGTCGCATTGCTCGGCCTGAGTCAGCATTATCGCGTAGATTCTGCTGAGTGCATCTGCGTTGGTGTTCTTTTTTCCGGCTTTATACTCGATTTCGTATGTGTATTCCTCGAGTTTGATTCTCCATCTCATTAACCTTGATCCTGGGTCCTTTACATTGAAGAGCCAGGTGAGGGGTTTATGGTCGGTTACGATAATGAATTTCGTACCGTATATGTATGGGCGAAATTGCGCGACGGCCCATACAATGGCTAGCATTTCCCTTTCTGTCGTGGAGTAGTTTCTTTCTGCCTTGTTTAGGGTTCGGCTGGCGTAGGAAATAGGTAAATCGTCTCCTATTTTCCCTTGTGAAAGGATGGCTCCAATTGCTTTATCCGAAGCATCGGTGGTAATCACGAATGGCTTGGTAAAATCGGGATATTGCAATATGGGTGCTGTGCTCAGCGTTTCTTGTAATTTTTCGAAAGCCTGCTGTGTGCTCTCTGTCCACTCGAATTTATTCTCCTTTTTTATGAGTTCGGTGAGCGGTTTTGCTAGTTTTGCGAAGTCCTGTATGAACTTTCGATAATACCCTGCCAGTCCCAAGAATGATTGTAATTCTTTGACGTTTTTTGGAACAGGGAATGATTTTACTGCCTTTATTTTTTCTGGATCGGGTTTCACTCCCACCTCGGTGATGATGTGACCCAAATATTGCGTTTCTTTTCGTAAGAAATGGCATTTTTTCGGCTGAACCTTTAAATTGGCTTCCCTCAACCGGTCGAATACTTCTCGTAATCGTTTATTGTGCTCTTCGAAGGACGAGCCGTGGATGACGATGTCGTCTAGGTAGACGTAACATTTCAACCCTTGAAGTCCGGCCAGAACTGCGTCCATTAATCGTTGGAATGTAGGTGGAGCGTTTTTTAGTCCGAAGGGCATTCGGTTGTATTCGTAGTGACCCATAGGTGTTGAGAAGGCTGTTTTTGGTTTGTCTTCCTCAGCCATCTGGATCTGATGAAATCCAGAGGCAAGGTCGAGCGTCGTGAAGTACTTGGCTCGGCCCAGCTGATCCAATATTTCGGCAATATTGGGCAGTGGATATGAGTCTCCTTCTGTAACCTCGTTTAACTTCCGGAAATCCACTACGACTCTCTTTTTGATGTTGCCCTCGGCATCGGCCTTTTTTGGAACGACCAGTAGTGGCGCATTCCATGGACTTTTGCTTGGACGTATAATTCCGTCTTTAAGCATCTGTTGTGCTTGACTCATCACTTCGGTTTTCTGCGTTTCTGGCAACCGATATGGCCGTATATTTACCGGCACGGTGCCTTCCCGTGTGTGTATACGGTGTTTCACAAGATCTGTGGTTCCGAGTACCTCTCCCTCGAGATGAAATACATCAGAATATTCTTTGCTGAATTCTCTTAGGAATTCTTCTTCCTCCTGGTTGAGATGCGCTTGGCTTCCCAGTTCTTTCCACAGTTTTTCTTGCCTTTCTTCTTTGCTGATCGTGTTGATCGCTGGAATTATTTCTTCTGCTTTGGAGTCCGTTTCGGGCTCGTTTTGGAATTCCTCTATTTCCACGGTGGGTCGGTTTATCACGACCTCTTCTTCCAGGGAATTCCTCAGGATAATCGGGCATGCGAGTCCTGTTGCGGCGATATTTCCGCCTATTGTGATGCCTGGCGATATTTTCGTGGCTACTACGCAACCTACTTTCTGAGATTTCTTGGTTTTGGCGTAGTGCACGGTCTCGGAGCGGGCTGGCAATTTTATTTTCCCGTCTCCGGTGATTAGTGGCTCGGTGTGTCCGTAAATTTTGATTGAACGGCCACCTAATATGTCCACATTGTGCCTTTTTATGAAGTCCATTCCCAGGATTCCATCGGTATTGACCCCGATCCCGTCGTCGATGACGAAGAATCCATGGCGGACGTTGACAGCTGGTGTTTCTAACACCAGTTCCACTTTGCATAAAGCGTGGAAAGTTTTTCCTCCGACCCCTTTCAGCTCCAGCGTCTCGTTGTACGCCTTGGTATCCGGGTGGATGGCACTTTTCTTGATTAAGCAGCATTGTGCTCCTGTGTCGCCTTTTAATGTAAGAATTTTTTCAGTTGCCTGCGGTGATGCGATGTAGAAATCGCTTGCTGAATCTTCGGGATTTAAAGCGTGTATTTGAACGCTTGCTGGGGTTGCGGTTGACCCGGTACTTTTGAGCTGACCTGTAGCTCGCTGCTCGATAATTGTGCTGACGGTGAAATCTTGGTGAGCCTCGATTGCGTTGACCGTGAATGACCCCACTGTGGTCTTATTCTGGTCGCTGGTGTTCTCACCTGTTGAAGCGCGGGGACCGTTGTTATTACGGTTGTTGTTGTTGTTGCCGTTGTTGTTGTTACGGTTGTTGTAACCTGCTCGTCCGTTGTAGTTTCCCTGGTTTCGTCCGGAACCTCGTTGCGAGTTATTTTGGCGTTGACCAGAGTTGTTTTGACTCTGATTATGCTGTCTCAGCCTACTGCGACATTCTTTCCAGTGATGTCCTCGTTTTTTGCAGTAGGTGCAGGTTATTGCCCCTATGTTACCTGTCGGAACGGGTAAATTGCTTCGTCCGTTGAAATTCGAGCTTCGGCAGTCTTTGGCCGAATGACCTGATTTTTTGCACTTTTGGCAAAATTCGTGACGCCTCTCGGGGTGCGTCTGTTTTGCTACGGATTCGTAGCCTTGCAGGACTGTTTCTTCGTTTTGGGCCCCTTTTATTGCAGAAGTTAAATCTGGGTACCCTTTGGCTTTGACGAGGAGTTGATACTCTTTTTTGAGTCCTCGTTCGAAATTTGATAACGCTAGTTTTCTTACGTAGCGTTCTACCGCGAGTTTGTCTGGTACGGAAGATTCAGATTCTATGCTTGCTTCTATTAGCTCCATTGTAAGGGTTTGTAACCTTTTCCCAAAATCGGCTATGCTTTCATTGTGATTTTGTTTGCACGTGTGCATCTCTACTTGTAGAGCTTCTACGGTTCGTTTTGTCCCATATCGTTCCGTTAAGTGTTGTTGGAATTGTTTGAATGTTTCTATTGTTTTATAACGGACGTCTTCCCGTGCGTCGTCTGTCAGTTTTGTCGCAAGTACGAGTTTTAAAAGGATTGGTCTGTCACACTCGTCTACTAAATTATGAGCTATTTCGTACGCGTCGAGTAAACTTTTTGCGCGTCTAGGATTTTCTCCGTCGAAAACGGGAATTAAAGCTCGTGCCTCGTTTAAAGGCATGCCTCTTGATCTCCTTGGAGGAGATTGAGGGGAACCGTTGGTTGTACCAGAACCGTCACCTGCGGGTGGGTCGATTACGAGTACGGATTGGTCCGGCATAATGTCGTTGTGTGAGATAATAGACAAAGAGAGATCTGGCAAGTCGGTTTTATTGAAACTTTCGGTTTCTTCCGCGTCTCGAAAAGATTCTTCTGAGTCAAGAGATTGGTTTAGGGTTTCTGTGCTTTGACTGCGCTTGATATTTTTGACTGACTGTTCTGACTTGACTGAATATTCTGTTTTTGGGGAACGCGTAAAAGTGAGATTCCGATCGAAAAATGAGTCTAGGGATCGAGATATTGCGCGTACGCCTGGTAATTTTAGACGGTTTACAAAATCGTCGTTGGACATACGTAACTGTTTGATTCGCTGTTTTTCCGCGACTGGTTTTGGCGGGTTACAAAAGAAATTGTTCCGTCACTTACAGGATGATGATCTGGTAGATCTGCATGCTGCTGATGCTGTTGATCCGCTAGCTGATTTTCTCTCGAAATGGTGAATCTGCTTGGTCGATTGGTCGATTGGTCCGCTCTTTGGGTAAACGGTTATCGTTCTCCGGGTTGTCGAATTTGAACAGCTTTGGGCGCCCGTTGTCCTCGTTCGGATGATCCTCGGATACTTGATAGATGTCGTCCTTCTGGCGGTGCGTGAAAATTTCTTTTCACCTCAGAGTGTAGTCGAGTTCTTGAGTTGTGGCAATCCCACCGCTGCCACCAATGTTGTGCCCGCAAATCGTCACGTGGGGACGAGTTTGCCAGGGACGAGAATAGTTCGGGATGTTGCCAAGGTTGAGTAAATCTCCAACTCAATACTTTCAGTCTTAACTCTAAGTTTATTAAAGATGTTTGTTACAATCGGGTATGACCCTGAAGACCAATATGTGCGATGAGTGATCAGATACGATCAGTATCGGATCGCAGACTGCTGGAGTCGCAGGATGTCCTTGGTTTTATAGGGTTAGGGGTTTTACAATATTATTAAGGGAGGTGGTAATTATTGGTCAATCGATCGTTCCGATGTCTTGGGATCATTTCCCAATGAGGTCATTAAAGCGGGACGATCGATTGCGAGATCTGTGATCGTCAGCATTTGATTTAACCTCGTTTTACTTTTTATGCGAGGTGTGCTTAACGATGACCTGTATTTGTGGCCAGTTGCTTGAGTGCTGACGATGCTTTGTTGCGAACGAACTCGTTTAAGGAATTTGGTTGCGACACTGGGCGCAACAATGAGCTTAAAAAATACTCTGAACTCTTCTTTACCGGAAAAAAAATTTACTGGAATTTTCCGGACCAGTAAATCATTTTTAAAAAAATTATTCAAAGTATGTAATTATTGATAATAAATATTAACATATTGAAATTTTAAAAAAATTAAAATTTTCATCATTTTTCGCGCCTTGCCGCGACACACGTCGGACGCGCGCCGAAACAGCTGCTGCTCCGAATTGACTGCCGGCAGCTCTATATCCTAGCCAAAAATCCCCTCCCGGGGAAAAAAGCTTGGACAAGTACATTTGTTGGTGATCCCCATTTCCATTTGTTTTCACAGAAAAATCTAATCCCCCCTTGAAAAAAATTGGAAACGCCAAGAAAATAAAGAATTTAAGAAAACCCAAAAAAAAAAAAAATTCAAGAAGATTGAGAAAAATGCAAGAAATGCGAGAATGGTAGAAAAAAATTAATGTTTTCGCTCAGCATAAAAAATTCTGATATCTATAAGAGGACAAGTATTCCCTGTCTGAAAATCATGTTGATGTTCGAAAATCAATTAACGAGAAAAAAGAAAATCTTCCAAAAAGACACGTCTCAAAAAAAGGAACCCCTAAATACAAAATGGCGAATCGACAGAAAAACTTCATAAAAAAATACAAAACTAAAGTTTGCCATCATATGTTGAGCGTATGCGCACAGAGTACTTGGCCGGCCCGAAATTTTGAATTAAAGTGCTCAGCTTGATTAATCTTGGCATAACGTAATTATTTGGTTTCAAAAATCTTCTTAGAAAAGACACGCAAAAGCTTGGCGAAAATCGCGAGTCAATCAAGGTTCTCTCCTAAAACGATTTATATTTCAAGCTAGTAATACAGAAAATTGCTAGAAGTGCAATTTTTATCGACGCATTACGGGTCATTTGATATAATATTTAGCTCCACCTTAATTAGTGATCAGTTATTATTTTTCTACGTATCCATACTTGTGTAAGATATTGCGCAAATGATTTAATCAATTAATTGTATATCAAATTGAGAGAAAACTTTGAATTTGTACTAATTTATTTGAATGTATAACGTTCAGTGACATTTGTGTAACGCTTATCATTTTTCTCATGAATACAACCAAGTTGTTCTACCTATCTATAAATAGCGGAAGCTAATACAAAAAGTTTCGGGCCGGCCAAGTACTCTGTGCGCATACGCTCAACATATGATGGCAAACCTTAGTTTTGTATTTTTTTATGAAGTTTTTCTGTCGATTCGCCATTTTGTATTTAGGGGTTCCTTTTTTTGAGACGTGTCTTTTTGGAAGATTTTCTTTTTTCTCGTTAATTGATTTTCGAACATCAACATGATTTTCAGACAGGGAATACTTGTCCTCTTATAGATATCAGAATTTTTTATGCTGAGCGAAAACATTAATTTTTTTCTACCATTCTCGCATTTCTTGCATTTTTCTCAATCTTCTTGAATTTTTTTTTTTTTTGGGTTTTCTTAAATTCTTTATTTTCTTGGCGTTTCCAATTTTTTCCAAGGGGGGATTAGATTTTTCTGTGAAAACAAATGGAAATGGGAATCACCAACAAATGTACTTGTCCAAGCTTTTTTCCCCGGGAGGGGATTTTTGGCTAGGATATCACCTATTTTTTCTGATTGAAAGTCTCCAATTTTTTCAGTCCGGTGGGAATAATTTGCTGATTTTTCCCTAGAAGTGTACTCTGTGGAGCTCATTTGGAGCCAAGAATCATGTCTCTATCTCAATTTTTCACCGAGATATGATTTTGGCCCATTTCCATGATTTTTGCTCGAAAACGACGATTTTTCATAAATTTTCAAACGAAAATCGCTCTTCTCCGAGCAACGACGGTAAAATCATGTTTTTTGTCCACATGGTTTGTTAAGCTGGAAGGAAACGTCAACGCACGCCATAATCTTAATTTTTCTTGGGAATTGTATTTTTGCATTTTCACTATCAGCTTAGAAAAAAACGACATTTTTACATGACTTGGGAGCGAAGATTTTATTTAGTTGGGTTTATGGGAATAAATTGCTGATTTTTTCCCCAAAAATATACTCTGTGGAGCTCAATTTAAGTCCAGAATCATGTCTATATCTCGATTTTCCACCGAGATATGAATTTTTGCTCATTACCATGATTTTTGCTTGAAAATGACGATTTTTCATCAATTTTCAAACGAAAATCGCTCTTCTCTGAGTGAAAATAGTATAAATTTTGATTTTTTTTTTCAAGCCACATAATTTGTTGAGCTGAAAGGAAACGTGAACGCGTGCCATAATCTTGATTTTACTCGAGAATGGTATGGCCTTTTCACTATCAGCTTACAAAAAAACGACATTTTTACATCACTTAGGAGCGAAGAATCTATTTGTTTGGCTTCATGAACATAGAATGCTGATTTTTTCCCTAGAAGGACACTATTTGGACCTTAATCCAAGACCAGAATTATGTCCCTATCTCAATTTTTTATCGAGATATGATTTTTTGCCCGTTACCATGATTTTTGCTTGAAAAAGACGATTTTTCGACAATTTTCAAACGAAAATCGCGCTTCTTCGAGTAAAAATCGTATAAATTATGATTTTTTTTTCCAGCCACTCGGTTGGATACGCTGAAACAAAGAGGAAACACGTGCCAAAGTCTCAATTTATCGCGAGAATTAAATTTTCGACTTTTGCCCACGAGCTGGAAAAATCAACATTTGAACATGAAGTTCTAGCGAAGAATTTTTCTTCTTGGCTCCATGAGAATAAAATGCTGATTTTTTCCCAGCAACTAGACTCTGTGGAGCTCAATTCAAGCCGAGAATTATGTCTCTATCTCTATTTTTCATCGAGATATGATTTTATTCTCATCACCATGATTTTGGCTTGAAAATGACGATTTTTCGACAATTTTCAAACGAAAATCGCGCTTCTCCGAGTAAAAATCGTATAAATTATGATTTTTTTTCCAGCCACTCGGTTGGATACGATGAAACAAAGAGGAAACACTTGCCAAAGTCTCAATTTATCGTGTGACGGTCTGGCAATAATGAGAGATCTAGAGGTGGCCCTAGCGCAGTGGTTAGCGCTCCGGACTACGACTCCGTGGGTCCCGGGATCGAGTCCCACTCGGATCACCTTTTTATTCGCTCATTATTGCTGGACCGTGCCTCGTCACAAAATGGTGTCAGAAGTTTCCGAACCGACTACACGCTCACTCAAAATCAACGGCCCATCGAGGCAGAATCTACGGCCCACAGAGGCACAAATCTACGGCCCAACGCGGCAAAAATGAAACGCCCAACGCGGCAAAAATGAAACGCCCAGAGCGGCAGAATACTTCGAATCGCCCAGAGAGGCAAAAATCTTCAGGAAAATGTGACGTTAGTCGACGAGGACGTCGAGCACTGTAAGAGGGGGAGTGTGACGGTCTGGCAATAATGAGAGATCTAGAGGTGGCCCTAGCGCAGTGGTTAGCGCTCCGGACTACGACTCCGTGGGTCCCGGGATCGAGTCCCACTCGGATCACCTTTTTATTCGCTCATTATTGCTGGACCGTGCCTCGTCACAATCGCGAGAAATTAATTTTCAACTTTTGCCCACGAGTTAGAAAAATCAATATTTGAACATGAAGTTGTAGCGAAGAAGTTTTCTTCTCGGCTCCATGAGAATAAAATGCTGATTTTTTCCCAGCAACTAGACTCTGTGGAGCTCAATTTAAGCCCAGAATCATGTCTCTATCTCGATTTTTCACCGAGATATGATTTTTTTCCCATTACCAAGATTTTTGCTTGAAAATGACGATTTTTCATCAATTTTCAAACGAAAATCGCTCTTCTCCAAGCGAAAATGGTAAAATCATGATTTTTTTCCCAGCCACTCGGTTTGATATGCTGAAACAAAGAGGGAACACGTGTCAAAGTCTCAATTTATCGCGAGAATTAAATTTCCGACTTTTGACCACGAGTTGGAAAAAATCAATATTTTAGCATGAAGTTGTAGTGAAGAATTTTTTTCCTTGGCTCCATGAGAATTTTGGCAGAAAGGAACAAATGTACAATTTTTTCTTGTGGCCCAGCGACATGATTTTTATGTCACTGAGCCCTCGCAGCGACAAGATTTTTATGTCACTGAGCCCTCGCAGCGACAAGATTTTCATGTCACTGAGCCTTCGCAGCGACAAGATTTTTATGTCACTGAGCCCTCGCAGCAACAAGATTTTCATTTGCCTTAGCGACAAGATTTTCATGTTGCTCAGCGATAAGATTTTCATGTCGCTCAGCGACAAGATTTTTATGTCACTGAGCCCTCGCAGTGACAAGATTTTCATTTGCCTCAGCGACAAGATTTTCATGTCACTGAGCCCTCGCAGCGACAAGATTTTCATTTGCCTCCGCAAGAAGATTTTCATTTGTCTTAGCGACAAGATTTTTGTTTCGCTGAGAGATATTATTGCTCAGCGATTAATCTTCATGTGGCTCAGCGACAAGATCTTGATGTCACTGAGAGTTATCCGGAGCTATTAGATAACTTGCAGCGACAAGATTTTCATGCGCCTCTGCGACAAGATTTTTATGTGGCTCGAATCAGCGACAAGATTTTTTTACATCGCTGAGAATTATTATGTATAAGTCATGCTGTAAATGAATAAAATGGTGGGAGTAGGAAAGGGTCAAAAGATGTGGAGCAGATTCATTCATGAAGCATATTCTCTCGTCATCGGAGCATGTCGGTAATATGGCAGTTGAAAATTCGAAAGTGTGAGGTTATGACGAGCTGTCAAAGCTGTATCACAGCATTCGTTCAGACTCGGTAACGAAAAACCAGCAACACATTCTTCTCCCATAAACCTTGCATCCTCAAGAAAATAAATGGTTAGCCAACGTTCGTTGTTCGACAAGGAACAATTGTAACAGTTATTTTCTCGAAAATATCAAGGGCGGAAAAGAAAAATATTAACTTATTTCAGCTATCTCTCTCTCTCACACTCACGTCAAAATGGCCCTTCGAAATATCAGCTGACATTTTTCGCTCTCTCGTCTGCACTGTCGTGTGCACACGACGGATCCATTGGAATCATCGCAGCCTCGACCAACGAGGAATTTCGCAGCCCGGGATTGGCTAAGATGGGCGCACAGACCCCTTTGAATGTGTTGTCAGGCGGCCATATACAGACACGTCAAATCCTTCGATGTAGCGTGGTTCTGACGCAGGCTGAGATAGGACTAAGCCCGTGCAAAGTTTTTTCTCAGCAATTACTCAATCAATCGTATTGAATTTGGGCTCTATCGAAAGGGTATCGCGTAATTAGTCTCCATGTCAATTTTCAGGTCGCTAGACGACTCCTGGGCTTTACAGTTAGCTGAAATGTCATCGAAATTTTTTTTCCCACTACCGCGAATCGTTTTACTACGAGAAAGTATAGACTCGGCGAGCGCTCGGGACAAGCAGACGACGCACAGCTGTTTTCAAATGTACTTGTCCCGAGACTCTGCCGAGTCTCTTGATAACTGCTCTAACCTCAAATTTCTCAAAGTGTCAGATTCAAAGTGTCAGCATAGTGAGTGCATATTCAATCGACAAGTTTATTGTGAGTAGTTATTTGAACTGGTTATTCGTTGTCCGAGAGTGCATATTCATCACAATGAGTAACAAAAAAGTGTACGCGGGGAAAAAAGGGACAAAAACATCGTATGCAACGCGGCGTCGGAGCAATGTCTCAACGAAACGACCGTTGAATAGACTCGAGGTTGAAAGCGATTCAACAGGAGTCAGTGCTTCTGCGAAGAAATTGAAAGCTTCTTATGAAGATTTTGATGTCAATTATGAAATCGGCAATAGAATTATAAATTTTTTTGCCGTTTTTTCGGTCATTTCGCAACACGTGAAATGTAAAACATGCGATTCGGACATCACGTTTCGTGAAAGAAATCCTCGCGGCCTGGGATTCAAAATAGTTATTGCTTGCCCGAAATGCCCAAAAGTCGTTATTCCGAGCAGTAAATTCATCCGGAATGCCTACAAGATCAACCGTCGAATCGTGCTGGCAATGCGATTACTAGGAGTAGGGCTGAATGGTACAATAAAATTTTGCGCATTTATGGAATTACCACGGCCGATATTTCAATCATTTTACACCAAGATAATCGATATGATTTCGATCGCAACGGCAGCGGTACGTCACGCCAGTATAATACAGGCAGCAGAAGAAGAGAAAAAAAGAAATAAAAAAAATGGGCTTTGTGAAGGCATAACAATTTCCGGTGATGGTTCGTGGAGGAAACGCGGATTCTCGTCACTTTTTGGAATCTCTTCATTGATTGGATGGCTAACAGGCAAAATTGTTGACGTCGAAGTAAAGTCAAAATACTGTAAGGAATGCGAATACTGGAAAAATAAATTAGATACAGCAGAGTTTGTCGAATGGAAGACAACACACGCCGACGAATGTAAAGCAAATCACGAAGGTTCATCTGGTAAGATGGAGGTAGATGCAGTCGTCGAGATGTTCCAACGCTCCGAATCTTTGCATGGCGTGAAATATCAAAACTACATCGGTGATGGTGATTGCAAGACATACAAAGCCGTCACGGATAGTAATCCATACGGAAATTTTAAAGTGCAAAAAAAAGAGTGTATTGACCATGTACAGAAACGAATGGGCACTCGACTGAGAAATTTGAAAAAGAAAACGCCAGGCCTCGGAGGAAGAGGTAAATTGACTGCCAATCTGATCGATCAGCTCACAATTTATTATGGCTTGGCAATTCGTCGAAATCCAAACTCAATGGAAGACATGAAAAAACAAATCTGGGCGATATTATACCACAAATTATCAACCGACCAAAAACCGCAGCATGATGGATGCTCAGAATCTTGGTGCGACTGCTAAAAGGCGCAAGCAGCAAATTCCTTGGACACCTTCCATCATAAACCGCCACTTTCCCAAGAAGTTTTCAAAGCGATCCGTCCAATTTACGAAGAACTGAGCCGCGACGAGTTGCTGAATCGTTAGTTACATCGGAGGTTATACGCAAAACAGCAACGAAAGTTTCAACGCAACGGTATGGAAATTGGCACCAAAATGCTATTCAAGCGGAAAAAAAGTGTTGAACGTCGCGACTGATATTGCGGTCTGCTGTTTTAACGATGGGCTTACGAGCATTTTGAAAATTATGAAGGCTCTGCAAATGGATATCGGTGTCCAGTCTTATAATTTTTGCCTCGAAACCGACGCGAAGCGAATCGAACTCGCCGAACGATCTTTGACGGATGCTGTAAAAGAAGCACGCTCTGCCATGAAATCGTCGAGAAAAGCAGGTGAAGGGGAATTTTCCAACCTTGAAGGGCAGCTCTATGGTCTTGGGATAGCAGATTGACGGTTAAAATTTTTTATTCTTTGAATTTTTCATTTCTCATAATTCAAACTAAAAATGCGTTTTTCTCGAAATGCCACTTTTTAAAACGGCACGCAGCATAACTCGAACAATTTTCATTCTTTTGATTTCAAATTTTGTCAATATTTTTGAAATAACATTTCGAAGAGAAACACGTACGGGATTTTCGATAGGGTAATCCAAACATTTCATATTAACGAATGATTGTCTTTTTTTTCGCGAAAAAAGACACTTTCTGTTTGATTGCTCGCCAATTTTACAAAAATGAGTATTTTTGAAATCCCCTACGTCTTTCTCTAGCTTTGACTGTATAGATAATGGACAATTTCTGTTTTATGTTCCAGGTCAAAAGTGCATCAGTTATGCTGCGTGCCGCAGAGCGCCTTGAATTCGTCATGGCTCCGGAGAATGGCTAGCGCGTCGCCACTTTCGAATATTTTCGGTTGTGAATTTTTTGTAACGTACTAGAATATACATCAAATAATATCCTTGAATTGTATTTTCGTATCACCTTTCTTTCCAAACAAAAAAAATCCCTTGAAAACCGCTTTTTTTGAGTGGTTACAGTGGTGTTACCCCTTAATAGGTTTTAACGATAAAAGAAACATTAACGCGACGCGTTGTGCGAGTATACCTATAATACGCCATTCATTGTGCAACGACAACTGTACCCCAATAATATATCAAGAGTCGCGGCAGCGGCTCGACGCCAAGTTTAAAAGAAAAGCGTAGCGCGCGAGCCGGCCGTACTCTTATATACAGTAAAATAGGCATTTTATGACGTCACAGAAACTTTAAATCGTTCTCACAGGAGAACGGGTTGAGGGAAAAATCTCATATTAGATTTGAATTTTCTATGATTTTTTATCTTTCGAATGGTCCTTGGTAGAACAAAATCCGTTCAGCCAATCCAGAGAAATCTAACATTGAAGATTTTGGACGCGAGGTTTGGGACCCCTTCTGTTTCTTAGAGTCAGAAAGGCGTAAGTTATGTGCGCAGGCGCTTGGACATACGCCCTTACGTGCCTGGTGGACATTTTCGGCCCGTGACGTCACCCGCCCCGCTAAACGTGGTATCCCCACTCTTTGCGCGCCACTGAGCGAGAGAGACAGACTATATCGGGCCTCTCTTTCCGTATGGTTTTCGTTGTTTAGCTACCATGGTTTTCGTTGTCTAGCTATCATGGTTTTCGTTGTCAAGGTACACGGCTCCATGGTTTTTGTTGTCTAGGTATATTTCTCCATGGTTTTCGATGTGTAGGTATATTTCTCCATGGTTTTTGTTGTCTCTGTATATTTCTCCATGGTTTCCGATGTCTAGGTCGACGGCTCCATGGTTTTCGTTGTCAAGGTACACGGCTCCATGGTTTCTGATGTCTAGGTATATTTCTCGATGGTTTTCGATGTGTAGGTATATTTCTCCATGGTTTTCGTTGTCTCTGTATATTTCTCCATGGTTTTCGATGTCTAAGTATATTTCTCCATGGTTTTCGATGCCTAGGAATGTTTCTCCATGGTTTTCGATGTCTAGGTCGTCGGCTCCATGGTTTTCGGTGTCTAGGTCCACGGCTCCATGGTTTTTGATGTCTAGGTATATTTCTCCATGGTTTTCGATGTCTAGGTATATTTCTCCATGGTTTTCGATGTCTAGGTCGTCGGCTCCATGGTTTTCGGTGTCTAGGTCCACGGCTCCATGGTTTTTGTTGTCTAGGTATATTTCTCCATGGTTTTCGTTGTCTCTGTATATTTCTCCATGGTTTTCGATGCCTAGGTATATTTCTTTATGGTTTTCGATGTCTAGGTCGACGGCTCCATGGTTTTCGTTGTCAAGGTACACGGCTCCATGGTTTTTTATGTCTAGGTATGTTTCTCCATGGTTTTTGATCGCTAGGTTCATGGCTCCATGGTTTTCGATGTCTAGGTCGACGGCTTCATGGTTTTCGACGTCTAGGTATATTTCTCCATGGTTTTCGATGTCTAGGTCGACGGCTTCATGGTTCTCGATGTCTAGGTATATTTCTCCATGGTTTTCGATGCCTAGGTATATTTCTTCATGGTTTTCGATGTCTAGGTATATTTCTTCAAGGTTTTTGCTGTCTAGGTATATTTCTCCATGGTTTTCGATGCCTAGGTATATTTCTCCATGGTTTTCGATGTCTAGGTCGTCGGCTCCATGGTTTTCGGTGTCTAGGTCCACGGCTCCATGGTTTTCGGTGTCTAGGTCCATGGCTTCATGGTTTTCGGTGTCTAGGTCCACGGCTTCATGGTTTTCGGTGTCTAGGTCCACGGCTCCATGGTTTTCGATGTCTAGGTATATTTCCCCATGGTTTTCGATTTCCAGGTATATTTCTTCACGGTTTTTGATGTCTAGGTATATTTCTCCATGGTTTTCGTCGGCTTTGTATATTTTTCCATGGTTTTCGATGCTTAGGTATATTTCTTCATGGTTTTCGATGTCTAGGTATATTTATTCATGGTTTTTACTGTCTAGGCATATTTCTCCATGGTTTTAGTTGTCTCTGTATATTTCTCCATGGTTTTCGATGTCTAGGTCCACGGCTCTATAATTTTCGATGTCAAGGTATATTTCTCCATTGTTTCCGATGTCTAGGTATATTTCCCCATGGTTTTCGATGTCTAGGTCCACGGCTCCATGGTTTTTGATGTCTAGGTATATTTTTCCATGGTTTTCGATGTCTAGGTCCACGGCTCCATGGTTTTTGATGTCTAGGTCCATTCCTTCATGGGTTTCGGTGTCTAGGTCCACGGCTCCATGGTTTTTGATGTCATTTGTTTTTCATCTCAAAAATCAAAATCTTCTTCATTCAAATTTCGGCAACATAAAAAATATTTATCAGACTTTATGATTGAAGGGGTTGACCGGGGGTTGCCACGGAAGTTTTTGACCTTTGCACGGTAACCTTATTTTATTTAAACTTTCCGGTGACGTGGGGTCATAAATCACCCCAGTTTTAAAAACTCCCTGTCTCTTCTAAAATTCAATGAAAAAGATCCACCTTGGGCTTATTCTTTTCGTTTTTTAATGCAGGATCACGTGAGCCTGGGGCAATTTCGCTCGGAGTCAAAAAATAAGCCAAAAATGCAATAAAACGATTAAAAAACGGGAGAACGAAGGGAGAAAGGGCACGAGGGAGAAGGGTTAAGTCTCGTCAGGACTTTTTTGAGGGATTGACGAAGAGTGTTGACGGAATTTTTTAAGGCGCTCACCAGTGGTCTCGAACGTGGTTTCTTAAGAGTTAGTTAATATTTACTAAACTCAGAGTCTCGTCACTATGGTTTTAAGGGATTAACGAAGAGTCTGGACGACAATTTCGAAAGGGTTAACCAAGGCTCTTAATGGGAGTTTTTAAGGGATTAACCACGAATCTCGCCAGGACTTTTTTAAGGGATTGGTCAAGAGTCTGGACGAGAATTTTTAAGGGGTTTATCATGACCCTCGCCGATATATTTTGAAGGGATTTGCGGAAGCGGTGTCGACGGAAGTTTTTCAAGGCATTGAGTGGAAGCGTCCAGAGACTTTTTTTATGGGATTCATAAAGAATCTCGCCGCGACTTTTTCAAAAGATTCATCGAGATTCTGGTCGAGACTTGTTTCAACAGATCGACCAAGAATCGTGCCAAGACTTTTTTAAGGGATTAGTCAAGAGTCTGGATGGGATTTTTTAAAGAGTCGACAAAAAGTCTTGACGAGATTTTTGCAACAGATTAGCCAAGGGTAGAGGAGCTTTTTTAAGGGATTGACTAAGGGCCTCACTGAGGTTTCATTGAGAGATTGACCACGATTCTCTTCGTGGTTTCCTTGAGGGATTGAACAAGGTTCTCGATGAGAGTTTTTTAAGTCTTTGATCATGACTGTTGTCGAGATATTTAAAGGAATTTACCAGGGGTGTCGACAGAAGTTTTTGAAGAGATTTATTTTATTTCAAGAATAACCAACCAGAACAAATAATGCCTCTATAATTACAAAAAAATGTTGATGAATATCCCGCTTTTCAAAAAGAAGAGAAATCCGTGGAAAAATACTTTTGAAAAGTAAAAAAAGAACGCCAATTTTAAAAGATCGCAACCTCAGTAGAAAATTAATTACTCAATTTTCTTCATATCACTTTGACATAAAAAACAATTTAGATTTACAAAATGTAATGCATTTTTCCTTCCCTACGAACGATATTTTGAAATTCCCCAAAATTTTCTCAAAAACTCTCAAGCTCAATCGACAAAAAGAAATGAAATCATTGCAACATAGCCAAGAATTAAAAAAATAATGAATAGCTACATTTCACAGGGGAACATGTGCACCCTCAATACATTTTGTGTATTTAAGGGTCTGCAAAGGCTCTACAAAAAAATGCAAAAAATTGGCGTGCATGGTTAACTAAAAAAGCCCGGAAAGATAAAGAATCAATTTAAGGGAGAGGCGGACAAACTTGAACAACTGCCTAAAATAGAATTTCCGTTTTTCATCTGAAAAATCGAAATCGTTTTCATTCAAATCTCGTCAAGATAAAAAAACATTTATCAGATTGCATGGAATGAAATTTTTTTAAAGTTTCGTTCCCCTTGGCTCTCCAGACTTTGAAAAATGATTATTAATTGTGCAAAGAGGAGAGATTTTTGTTTAATATGGAAATAGGAAATATCATCGCAGAAAGAGGAATAGGATAAACAGCGAACATTTGGAATAATATGGAATTATCATCGCGGAAAGAGAACAGAAAAAACAGCGAACATTTAGAATTTCGGAGGATGTTCCATTCCCCATTACATGACGTCATAATGCTACTTTGCGCGTGCATGCGGAAACTTCTAATAAGAACAGTGACGCAGGCCTTCGCCGAACTTTTTTAGTTAACCATGCACGCCAATTTTTTGCATTTTTTTGTAGAGCCTTTGCAGACCCTTAAATACACAAAATGTATTGAGGGTGCACATGTTCCCCTGTGAAATGTAGCTATTCATTATTTTTTTAATTCTTGGCTATGTTGCAATGATTTCATTTCTTTTTGTCGATTGAGCTTGAGAGTTTTTGAGAAAATTTTGGGGAATTTCAAAATATCGTTCGTAGGGAAGGAAAAATGCATTACATTTTGTAAATCTAAATTGTTTTTTATGTCAAAGTGATATGAAGAAAATTGAGTAATTAATTTTCTACTGAGGTTGCGATCTTTTAAAATTGGCGTTCTTTTTTTACTTTTCAAAAGTATTTTTCCACGGTTCAATAATTACTCAATATAATTATTTTATTGATTATTCACTCGACGTCCTAACCGACTCCTCTTTCATCGCAAAGCTATACCATCTCCTTGGAGGTATCAGTGGAAAATACTCCGCTATATTTTCTGAGATATAGCTCCTACCAACGAATAGCTAATACAAAATATCGTGTCTACGAGAGGACATCCTAGACAACGAGGCGATCCTGACCAGCTACAAAGATAAGTGCTTTTCATTCCGCCAGTTTCCACGTGACGAACCGATCATTTCCAAATTCAATACCAAACTTCCTATTGTGATACTCTAATTATGAAAAAAAAATTAATAATAAATCTTGAAATTTGCGGAAGCTAGAGCGACGATGACATTTTTTTTAATTTCAAAATGCCGTAGAATCCGTAGTTTTTTTTCCAATTCCGACGAAATTCGCAACGAACGAAGAGCCGGTGTAGATTAACATCTGTGCAAAACGGCAGCCCTGTAGCTCACACCGTTATTGAGTTATGAACGTTTGAATTTTACAGTACCAGAACATACACACGCACACACACACATACACATACGCACATCCGGACATTTTTTCTAGATATGATTTTTCAACGTTTTGGGACATATTGAGCATATTGACATTAAAAACTGGAAAAAAAATGTTCACCGTCACATAGCTTCCTCTATGAGGAAGCAAAAGTACAACAATTATGGTCAGAACCAAAATGGAATTAGGAAACGTCTGTCAAACAGTCCGAATTCCGTGAATTTCTGAAAGAATCGGAAAACTTGCAAATATGGCTTAGTGGGAACCAAATTGGAATTAGGAAACGTCTGTCAAACAGTCCGAATTTTGTGAATTTCTGAAAGAATCAGGAAACTTGAAAAATATGGCTTAGTTTTTGCAGTTATTCTCCAAAAATGTTTTAATATGTGAAAATTGTATTAAAAAAAATGGTTCGACAAATTTGGCAGTGAATTCTACAGAATTTTGAAATTTTCAAAAAAAGGGTGTCGACGCTCTAACTTTCGCAAATTTTGAGATTTATTACCAATTTTTTTTTTTTTTCTTAATTAAAGTATCATAATAGGAAGGTTGCTATTGAATTTAGGAAATATCGGTTGAACGGTTCCAATTTTATGGCTTTTTGAATTTTACGAAAATATTTGTTTTCCGAAAAATGCTCTGGGCACTCCAATTTTTGCAAATTTCGTAAGATATTAGGAATAAATCTGTACTTCCTTTTTCCTTTACAGAAAAGTTCTCTAAATTTTATTATTAAAATGAAAATAAAAAAGGCTGCAAATTGAAATTTGCAAATTGCTTCCTCAAGATGCTCAAGATGCATGATGCTTAAAGCTTCTTCTATGAGGAAGCCAAAATTGAAAATATAGGCTTCCTCATGGAGAAAGCTTTGAGCATCATGCATCTTGAGCATCTTGTTTTATTTTCATTTGCCTAATTTCCTTGTCTATGGCTTTATTACTCCGAGATGAAAAGTCATTTTCTGTTTGCCATTTTATAATATTTTATAATAAGTCCAGCAGACGAAAATGTAAACAGTCAAATACGTATGAAATTAATTTGAAAAAAAATTCTATAATGACAAGCAAAGAATACTTCGAAAAATTGGGGTAATAGAGTAAAATATTGGACTGAAAAATGGAAAAAAATACTTCCGCAAAGAATACTTTGAAAATTTAGAGAATAGGAAATTTGGAGTAAAAAATCGAAGTGATAAATGGGAAAAAAATTTCAGTGATAATAAAAAACGTGCTAATTAGCACAGAAAGTGTCGAAACCTGCTAGTTTTCGTCGTAAAAGTCGAAACAAGCTAGTCTTCGTCGTAAAAGTCGAAACATGCTAGTTTTCGCGGTAATTATCGAAATGTGCTGGTTTTCCTGGCAAGAGCCGAAACATACTAGTTTTCGCGTCGATATCGAACGTGCTCGTTTTCGAAAGAAATCTGAAACATGCTAGTTTTCGTAAGCAGCGTCGATATAGTGTTACGTGCGGAGCGGTGCGCACGTATTTGTTAACCCATCTGCGAGAAGCGCAAACGGTTTTTATTTATTTTTGGTGGGATCGTTCGGATCTCGTCCTATACAGGGCGATCTCGTAGTCAGGAACTTGTCAGGGGAAAAACGAATGTTCGACAATTGACAATTAACTGGTGGTTTATTTATAATATCGGTAGCGTGAAAACGGAAGGAGCTATGGAGACTCGTTTTCGCGCTACGGTGTGGTACAAAATTTACTTACAGTCGTCGGTGGAGTTCGGCAACGCGTTGCCAACGGATCGAAATGTTTCCTTAATTTTACGGGTAGCGCAATTCTCTCATACAACACTCTTTCACACACTCTCTCATACAACACACTGTTACACTATGTCTCTATCTGTTAACTTCATTTTACACGACTTGAATAGTTCGTGGCGGAGGGTAAAACACTAATTTAGCAGTTCTGAGATTCACCACCGCGACGCGACGATCTCCGATGCGCCTTTCTATCACTTCGTCTTACTGGAACGAGTTCTGTGATAGCGGATTCAAAGGAGTTTTTCGGGACGCTATGCGGGCACTTGATCAGGAGTGGTTTTGAGAGAAGCTCGCTTTTAAAACTCGACAAAGACTGACTAGGATAATTCACGCTGGACGTTCGCAAACGTCCGGGAATCAAGAGACCGTCTCCCATTCGCGAGAAAACGCAACCAGAGACGTTCCCACGTCCGGTCAGCGTTCTCTGCTGAATCCTCTAATCTCGCTCCCGCGAAGATCGTCGCAACTGCTTGTCGGTTCGCAGCACCGGATGCGGTAGCGGCGATACCTCAGCAAATAAAATAATTTTGAATAGAAAAGGATAGAAAAAGGAAAAATATGGCAGTGCCATGTCGGCACGAGACAGTAGTCACGGCCCCACGTTGGGCGCCAAATTGTTGCCGATGCGGAGGAATTCCCAAAGGAGCAGGAACAACCCGCACGTCCACAATACGGATCGTTGGTGATGGCGAGGCTCTATTTCTTCGGACTCTAGAATGGCGTGAAGACGCGCACTCATGAGAGGGTTTCGCTAGGCGATCGTGGCCCTCTCATTAATTATTTTTCAATGACGATCCTCGATTAATCCTCGAGGTCGTCTAAATTGCCAAATAACTCCTCGAGCTTCCTTTTGGCGTTTGCGGGAGCGGGTTTTATCGGGAGTTCGATTAGCGGCCGATTTCCTCTCGGGTAAGTAGGGGGTTTGCTGGGGAGCGTGCGTGTCCATTGGGTTTGGGCGACGGGCGAGTTCTCCTTTTCGATGGCTGGATTTTTTATAGGCGAGAGCAGAGGAGGAACGGAGTGTGTAGCGTAGATGGAGGTGAAGAGAGCATCGAAATCAACCTGAGACCGGATGTCATTAAGAAGGGAGTCTTGAACTGGTGAAGAAGCGTGAAGAGGAGAGAGAAATTTAGGTGCGATTATCAGTGTGGGTTCGGTGGGAATAGGTAAGGGGTAAGCGGGATCAAAAATGCTTTCAACAGGTGATGGAGGTGACGATATGTTATTGGTTGACCGGAGGGGGGTAGCAGGTAGAGGAAGAGTTAGAGCGGAACTTGCATTTGAGACGGCGTAAGCGGTGATCCGTTTGAGCGGGTGGATGGGTGCGGGAATACACCGCCCCTGGCGAGGGTTATTTCCTGCTCGGTAGATGAACACGCGTTCTTCTCCGGTGCGCTGGACCCGTCGTCGATGCCATTTTAAGGCGCGTCGTACGTTAGGCATGAAGATGAGTTTGTAGGACGATTTTACCGAAGAAAAAGTTTTTGACCAAAAGAAAAAAAGAAGATGAAGCAAAGCCGTTGTCGACGAGGCTTGGAATAATGAGCACAGATTTTATTTGTGACAAAAGAGATGGCAAGATGGCAGCGAGGCCGTTATAATGGTATGTAAAAAATAACAATAATGAAAAAAAGGAGTAGGTACAAAGAATAAAAACAGAAAATGGAGTGCTTTCTCCGTTATCGGCTTCTTAAATATACGCTTGGGAATTAAGTAGAAGAGATCCGTGAAAAAGGATTATGTTTGGAAGAGACCGTGAAACGTGGTTTGAGTGATCGTGAGGGAAAAGATTGAGGAATTTGGCTGAACGAAGGCGGGCGAAAGAAATAAATCGAAGATCACACTGAATTTAATAATAACGAAAATAAACAGTTTTATTTGATTGAACACAAAATGAATGTGGAATGATTAACAGTATAAGGCAAAGAAAGAAAAACGTGTCTGCGCGAACAATGGCGAAACTTGCCGGGCGCGTGGCGTCGAAACGAAGTGTCCCGAAAATAATGCGTAAATTAATGAAAATTATAAAGAATTGTGGCCGAAGAAAACTCCCGATCGCGGAACTAATCACGGGCGTAAATCGCGAAGAGTTTCTTGATCGAATTTTGAAAGAAGAGGGCCGAATGTAATTTTTGAATAAAGTTTCGAAGAGCGCGAGGAAAACGTGTCGTCGCGTTACGAAGGGAACTCGGAATGCGTGAATCAAAGAAACAAAATAATTGAAGTAACCGAAGAAAATCTCCCGATCGCGGAACTGATCGCGGGCGTAAATCGCGAACAACTCTTTGATCGAATTGAAGGAAGAAAGCCGGGTGAATTTTGAAACGAAAACGAAGTAATTGAAGAGCGCGACGAAACACGTGTCGTCGCGCTACAACGAAGTCTTAGAAAAGAAGTAATTGAGGAGCGCGAGGACAACGTGCCATCGCGTTACAATTAAGACCTAGAATAGATCGAGAATCGAAGGTGGCTGCGGCAGCAGCCTGTCGAAGTATCGAAGGGGGCGGGGGAAAGTGGTCAAAGTCCACGCGAGACGACAGCCGGTTCGTGCTGCCGTCTCACGCGAACTCCGAGCACTATGAAGAATCCTGAACAGATTAAAATAATGAAAGAATGAAAATTTATAAGAAAGTGCCGGCACGAAGAGGCTCGGAATGTAAGGAAGGGTATTGGGAAAAAGCAGAGGATTACACCACGGAGAACCAGGATGGATTCTGCCGTAGGAACCGGAGTGCCAGTAAAGCTTTGCAGAGATACTTCCGAGTGGACCAGGATAGGCGTGCTAAGCGATCCAGCTCGGAGACCATGCAGCAAGTAATTTTTCTTGGCTGGTACGCCTCCTTATATACCCGTGGCGGATGAGGAGACGCAGGCGCGCCAACCTCGAGAGAAGGGGTCTCGTGGTGGGAGAGTCTCCCGAGCGGGGAAGCCGCGATCGTGACGCCGAAGATCCGTGCGGCGAGCGCACGAACCTTCGCGTTTACATTGGAGACGGAAATTATCGATTCACGTCGGTAAAATATTGATTGTGAAATTTATCGACGGGGCCGGCACAAGTTCGTCAGCCCTAACCTCGCGCGATGTATTTTGACAGGTAAGTGATTTTGAGGTTAAACATTTCGTACTAAGATATTGCCTAGCCAACAATGAGAATCATTTGTCCAGTTGACTCAAGACGTCGCATACGATGTTAAAAATATTTCCTTACGTTACTAATATCTAATCAAATTTTTGTACATTTTTTCTAGCTCCGCCGTCCGTGCGAAGAGAAGATTTTTGAGCTGCGACTTGGCTACGCAGACTCACCACAGTCTTTGGGGAATCATCACAGAGTGCTAAGTATTTTTTTTTTCTTTTTCATTGTCCCCCTCCGTTGAGGCTTTTTTTTACGCCTATTACAGGGTCGGCCCGGGTCAGTAGCCAGTCGAGTCCGGGTGCCTCATCCGGATGAGTAATGAGACACCCATGCGACTGCATCCGACTTTCCCCTCTGTAGCGCATTTGCCATGGCGCGCACGTTAGTACGCGCCACGGGCCCCGGAAAACTGCGGAAAACCTGGGCCACTACAGCCGGTCCCTGGGTTCACCTCACGGCCTCTGAGCTACGTCACATCTTGTCGGGAGAACGTAAACACGGTCTACAGCCATATACATGTGACACACATCTGTACGTGTACTTGTGTATGCCTCATATATATGTCTGGAGCGAGACCGGGAATCGAACCCGGGACCTCCCGACGCTCTGGCTAAGAGGCAAGCACGCTAGCCAATAGACCAGAGCGCCGGTATGAGTGGTAAGTATTAATCTAATTATTCAATTCTATATTATGGGTAATTTTAATCTTAAATTTATTTTTTAATTTTTTATTAATTCATTAATTTTAATCTCCGCAGCTGTTGGAACTCAGCGCAGGGGTTCCGCTGCGTTTGATGAGGCCAATATGAGTATTTTCTTACTCATTACTATGTTTTTGACAAACATTAAAAAAATTAAATTTCGCACAATTTTTTGTACGTTTTTTTCGTAATAAAAAAATTTATTTTCAGTTCGAGATTCATTGAAAGTTCGAGTTTCGATTTTAGTTCATTATAAGAAATGCCTCAGCCGTCTAAAAAAAAGAAAAAATGGTGAGAAAGTTAAAATCATTTTGACTCCACGAGTATGAAAAAACAAATGTCGGGGAAAAATTCTGAAATAAATCTACCAGGTCCATCATAATCTATTGCAACTTTTCACCCTCTTGATATTCTGTTCGATTACCCGCCGTTTTCAAGATACGCCGAATTGAATAAAATTATCAATTTTCGTCAAAAATTAGAATATTTTCGGTAAAAAAAAATCACACGATACTTTTTCAAAAACAAAAATGCAGTGTTTAATATCCTCTTCGAAACCACGACGAATAAAATTGCGAGGAAAATTTTCTAATAGCCAGATAGCCCGTTTCTAGAGCGGAAAAAACATTTAAAAAACTGCTATGTTCAAAAGCGCGTGGGGACTATAAAAAAATTGTAAAGAATTATAATAAATGGCAAAGTAAAGCTAAAACTATCCCCTTCAAAACGGTGCTCATTTGATTCTCTCACGACCTTTTTCCACCAAGATATGGAAGTTTTACTGAGGTTGAAAATTTCGATGAGTGAACCCATACTTTCGAGCGGGAGTGTATACATAATAACTCTCAGCGATATGGAAATCTTGTCACTGATTCGAGCCACATAAAAATCTTGTCGCAGAGGCACATGAAAATTTTGGCGCTGCAAGTCATCTAATATCTCCGGATAACTCTCAGTGACATCAAGATCTTGTTGCTGAGCCACATGAAGATTAATCACTGAGCGATAATATCTCTCAGCGAAACTAAAGTCTTGTCGCTAAGAAACATGAAAATCTTGTTGCTGAGGGAAATAAAAATCTTGTCGCTGCGAGGGCTCGGTGACTTAAAAATCTTGTCGCTGAGCCACAAGAAAATGTTGTACATTTATTCCTTTCTGATAGTGATGCATTTTTTCCCTGCGAGAAGTCAAAGTAAGAAAAAAATTGTCAGAAAAAAAATTCTAAGGGTAATTGTGATGACCGGGGTTTGATAGGGTGAAATTATAATAATGATAATAATGAAGATTGAAGAATACGTTTTAACTGAAATGTATTGAGACTTGTGGTTATAATGAGGGAGTGCACGATGTAATTAGCGGTTCGAAGGATGGTGATGAACTGAGGAGTCGAGGATGAGAATAAAGGAGAATGATTTGGTGAAGTGGTAGTGGGGAGGTGAAGCGGAGGAGAAGTTGAGGCTCGTGGGACAAAGAAGTGCTGAGGAATGCGGTGATAAGATTAGGATGCTGAGCTAGGAGTTTTGAGTGTGAGAAAGAGTTAAGAACGGATGTAAGGTATCGGGTACGAATGTGGGAAAGAGTTTTGGAAAAGAATATAAAGGGTGCTGCCGTGACACTCCCCCTCTTACAAAACGATGCTCCGCATCGTAGGTTACAAATTTGTTCTTTTCGGGCTTCTATATAATAAAAATTGTACATAATGTTAGGTTCAAGTGTGACTCTATATAAAATTTGTGTTGTTCATGAGAAGGGTTGTGTAAAAGTGTATAAGGGTCTTATTAATTTCATTGTTTTTAGGGGCTGTAGGTAATCCGGTTCATCGTTGTATTACTGGTTCTTTATTGGTCAATTTTGGTAATTCTGCATGGTCTTCCTTAAAATCCTCTTTTTTTTTTTTGAACTGCTTTCTTTTCTGCAAATCTGTAACTAAGTAAGTCGATTAGTTGTCCATGTTAGTAGGGATGGGGTGTTATTTCGGATGGGTGTGGTTGGTGTTATTTATCATTATCGGTTGGTTGTTACGTATGGTTGGTTTTTCTTTCTCTATTGGTCGTCTTCTCTTTGTTAGTTTCCTTTTACTGGTTTTATTTCTTCTTATTGCTCTGTCTTGGTTCCAATTCCGAATGGGTCTCCTTTCAAACGATGCTTCCCTCTAAATTTTGGTTTTTCAATTGTCGGTTCATATCTTTCCAATGGGTATTGTGTCTAAATTTTCAAAGATTCTGAAACATTCTAAACTTGGTTAGTTCGCCGGTGGTTAGTGGATGTGACATGTTATTAGTGATGGGAATGGATCTGGTTCAGTGTCATGGACTGAATGAATTACGTCGAGTGTTGTCATGAAGAAATATAGTGAGATTTATTCTCTTTTGTTAAATGCATGGTTATGCTGTGCGTTACGTCTAGATTATTAGGTAGGTGATTATGATAGTAGGTGATTAGAATGTTTGGTTAGCATAAATCTTATGGTATAATTTCTCTATAATACGTAATTGCTCTTGGTGTACTTCGTTCTCGCTCTATAAGGTTTTCCGTTGACAATGCTATTTCGCGCGGTGGGTTTATTATTTGTACCTGGGAACGGTAAGGTTGCATCTCTATGTCCGCGTTTTGTGTTTCTTTTTTATTCTTTTTCTTTGTAATGCATGATAGGATTTTTAGTAGGGATGATATTTTTCCAAACATTGAAAATCTCCAGCCAATTGTTGCAAGTACGAGAATTGAACCTAATGAGATTCCTCCGAATTTTAGAATTGATTCGATTGTTGATAGTCTACCGTGAATGCGTTGTGTTCTAGTTATTTCTTGTGCTTTTGCTATTACTGATTTTAATGCCACTTCGTTTCTTGTTAAATCGTTACGGACGTTGTCCAAACTGGACGGATCAGATGGTAGTTCGGTTTTAACTAAAATTTCTGTAATGTTTAGGGTTTCCATTGTGTCTACAGAGTTTTTGATCATTTTGGTTATGTTTAAAGTTAGTTTACGGGAGAAATTGACGTGGTGTACTATATTTATTTCGGTTGAAGGGACGAGCTTCGTGGTTTGTGTTTTTGCTTGACATGATGATTCTATTTCTAGTGTGCCTGAATCTGCTATCATTTTGATGTCGGATTTATCATTATCGCAGTGGATGTACAAATTTTCGGGTATTGGTGCTGCGTACAGCCATGCGTTAGCGTTTTGAATTTTGATCCAATATGTTTGGCTGAGAGTTTTTAGACGAATGTCGCATAGTTCAAGATTTTGAAATTGTGGGTTTGTGAGTAGCTGGACTTCACATTCTGCTTTGTCGTTAACGTGTTGTACAGGGTTTGTTCCGTCGCAAATGTATCGTGTTGACATCAATTTACAGTTACTTAAATCTGCTAGGGTAAAATAGTTTTCGAAGTCGGTTGAAATTGCGGTGAATCGCGTTGATGGTTTAATAAATGCGAAACGTGTTCCTTGTTGGCGGATTGGTGTTGACATATGTCTATACAATTTGTATGTGGTCGGATCTAATAATGGGATTTTCATTATGAATATCAATTTTTCGTTGTCTTGGAATACAATAAGTTTCGAAATTGCTATTAATTGTGGTATGTGTTCTGGTTCCAATGGAGTTGGGAATTCCAGATTGGGTGTCAATTTGCTTATGTTTTCTGCGCTACGCAGCCATGTTTTTGATGATATTAGGCAAGGGTGTATTTGTCCACTTTTTGCAAAAAGTATAGCGTCGGTTAGGGTATTTGTGTCGGTTTCTAGTTCTGTAAGATCTTCTTCGATTAGGGCCATGAATTTCATTCCGTTTTGATTGTACTTAATTGTGTATATTTCTTTTCGCATGTTAACTAATGCTAGGTTAACTTGTAGTGTAAGGTTTCCTATTTCGCGTGTTATTGATTTTATTTGTTTCTGTGCTATATCAAATCCTGCTTTTATTATTTGAGTTTGGTTATATACTATGAAAAGTAAAAAAAGAACGCCAATTTTAAAAGATCGCAACCTCAGTAGAAAAATAATTACTCAATTTTCTTCATATCACTTTGACATAAAAAACAATTTAGATTTACAAAATGTAATGCATTTTTCCTTCCCTACGAACGATATTTTGAAATTCCCCAAAATTTTCTCAAAAACTCTCAAGCTCAATCGACAAAAAGAAATGAAATCATTGCAACATAGCCAAGAATTAAAAAAATAATGAATACCTACATTTCACAGGGAAACATGTGCACCCTCAATACATTTTGAGTATTTAAGGGTCTGCAAAGGCTCTACAAAAAAATGCAAAAAATTGGCGTGCATGGTTAACTAAAAAAGTTCGGCGAAGGCCTGCGTCACTGTTCTTATTAGAAGTTTCCGCATGCACGCGCAAAGTAGCATTATGACGTCATGTAATGGGGAATGGAACATCCTCTGAAATTCTAAATATTCGCTGTTTTTTCTGTTCTCTTTCCGCGATGATAATTCCATATTATTCCAAATGTTCGCTGTTTATCCTATTCCTCTTTCCGCGATGATATTTCCTATTTCCATATTAAACAAAAATCTCTCCTCTTTGCACAATTAATAATCATTTTTCAAAGTCTGGAGAGCCAAGGGGAACGAAACTTTGAAAAAATTTCATTCCATGCAATCTGATAAATGTTTTTTTATCTTGACGAGATTTGAATGAAAACGATTTCGATTTTTCAGATGAAAAACGGAAATTCTATTTTAGGCAGTTGTTCAAGTTTGTCCGCCTCTCCCTTAAATTGATTCTTTATCTTTCCGGGCTTTTTTAGTTAACCATGCACGCCAATTTTTTGCATTTTTTTGTAGAGCCTTTGCAGACCCTTAAATACTCAAAATGTATTGAGGGTGCACATGTTTCCCTGTGAAATGTAGGTATTCATTATTTTTTTAATTCTTGGCTATGTTGCAATGATTTCATTTCTTTTTGTCGATTGAGCTTGAGAGTTTTTGAGAAAATTTTGGGGAATTTCAAAATATCGTTCGTAGGGAAGGAAAAATGCATTACATTTTGTAAATCTAAATTGTTTTTTATGTCAAAGTGATATGAAGAAAATTGAGTAATTATTTTTCTACTGAGGTTGCGATCTTTTAAAATTGGCGTTCTTTTTTTACTTTTCAAAAGTATTTTTCCACGGATTTCTCTTCTTTTTGAAAAGCGGGATATTCATCAACATTTTTTTGTAATTATAGAGGCATTATTTGTTCTGGTTGGTTATTCTTGAAATAAAATAAATCTCTTCAAAAACTTCTGTCGACACCCCTGGTAAATTCCTTTAAATATCTCGACAACAGTCATGATCAAAGACTTAAAAAACTCTCATCGAGAACCTTGTTCAATCCCTCAAGGAAACCACGAAGAGACTCGTGGTCAATCTCTCAATGAAACCTCAGTGAGGCCCTTAGTCAATCCCTTTAAAAAGCTCGTCTACCCTTGGCTAGTCTGTTGCAAAAATCTCGTCAAGACTTTTTGTCGACTCTTTAAAAAATCCTATCCAGACTCTTGACTAATCCCTTCAAAAAGTCTTGGCACGATTCTTGGTCGATCTGTTGAAACAAGTCTCGACCAGAATCTCGATGAATCTTTTGAAAAAGTCGCGGCGAGATTCTTTATGAATCCCATAAAAAAAGTCTCTGGACGCTTTCACTCAATGCCTTGAAAAACTTCCGTCGACACCGCTTCCGCAAATCCCTTCAAAATATATCGGCGAGGGTCATGATAAACCCCTTCAAAATTCTCGTCCAGACTCTTGACCAATCCCTTAAAAAAGTCCTGGCGAGATTCGTGGTTAATCCCTTAAAAACTCCCATTAAGAGCCTTGGTTAACCCTTTCGAAATTGTCGTCCAGACTCTTCGTTAATCCCTTAAAACCATAGTGACGAGACTCTGAGTTTAGTAAATATTAACTAACTCTTAAGAAACCACGTTCGAGACCACTGGTGAGCGCCTTAAAAAATTCCGTCAAGACTCTTCGTCAATCCCTCAAAAAAGTCCTGACGAGACTTCACCCTTCTCCCTCGTGCCCTTTCTCCCTTCGTTCTCCCGTTTTTTAATCGTTTTATTGCATTTTTGGCTTATTTTTTGACTCCGAGCGAAATTGCCCCAGGCTCACGTGATCCTGCATTAAAAAACGAAAAGAATAAGCCCAAGGTGGATCATTTTCATTGAATTTTAGAAGAGACAGGGAGTTTTTTAAACTGGGGTGTTTTATGACCCCACGTCACCGGAAAGTTTGAATAAAATAAGGTTACCGTGCAAAGGTCAAAAACTTCCGTGGCAACCCCCGGTCGACCCCTTCAATCATAAAGTCTGATAAATATTTTTTATGTTGCCGAAATTTGAATGAAGAAGATTTTGATTTTTGAGATGAAAAACAAATGACATCAAAAACCATGGAGCCGTGGACCTAGACACCGAAACCCATGAAGGAATGGACCTAGATATCAAAAACCATGGAGCCGTGGACCTAGACATCGAAAACCATGGGGAAATATCCCTAGACATCGGAAACAATGGAGAAATATACCTTGACATCGAAAACTATAGAGCCGTGGACCTAGACATCGAAAACCATGGAGAAATATACAGAGACAACTAAAACCATGGAGAAATATGCCTAGACAGCAAAAACCATGAATAAATATACCTAGACATCGAAAACCATGGAAAAATATACAAAGCCGACGAAAACCATGGAGAAATATACCTAGACATCAAAAACCGTGAAGAAATATACCTAGAAATCGAAAACCATGGAGCCGTGGACCTAGACACCGAAAACCATGAAGCCGTGGACCTAGACACCGAAAACCATGAAGCCATGGACCTAGACATCGAAAACCATGGAGCCGTGGACCTAGACACCGAAAACCATGGAGCCGACGACCTAGACATCGAAAACCATGGAGAAATATATTTAGACATCGAAAACCATGAAGAAATATACTTAGACATCGAAAACCATGAAGAAATATACCTAGGCATCGAAAACCATGGAGAAATATACAGAAACAACAAAAACCATGGAGCCGTGGACCTAGACACCGAAAACCATGGAGAAATATACCTAGGCATCGAAAACCATGGAGAAATATACCTAGACAGCAAAAACCTTGAAGAAATATACCTAGACATCGAAAACCATGAAGAAATATACCTAGGCATCGAAAACCATGGAGAAATATACCTAGACAACAAAAACCATGGAGCCGTGGACCTAGACACCGAAAACCATGAAGCCGACGACCTAGACATCGAAAACCATGGAGAAATATACCTAGACATCAAAAACCATGGAGCCGTGGACCTAGACACCGAAAACCATGGAGCCGACGACCTAGACATCGAAAACTATGGAGAAACATTCCTAGCCATCGAAAACCATGGAGAAATATACTTAGACATCGAAAACCATGGAGAAATATACAGAGACAACGAAAACCATGGAGAAATATACCTACACATCGAAAACCATCGAGAAATATACCTAGACATCAGAATCCATGGAGCCGTGTACCTTGACAACGAAAACCATGAAGCCGTCGACCTAGACATCGAAAACCATGGAGAAATGTACAGAGACAACAAAAACCATGGAGAAATATACCTACACATCGAAAACCATGGAGAAATATACCTAGACAACAAAAACCATGGAGCCGTGTACCTTGACAACGAAAACCATGGTAGCTAGACAACGAAAACCATGGTAGCTAAACAACGAAAACCATACGGAAAGAGAGGCCCGATATAGTCTGTCTCTCTTGCTCAGTGGCGCGCAAAGAGTGGGGATACCACGTTTAGCGGGGCGGGTGACGTCACGGGCCGAAAATGTCCACCAGGCACGTAAGGGCGTATGTCCAAGCGCCTGCGCACATAACTTACGCCTTTCTGACTCTAAGAAACAGAAGGGATCCCAAACCTCGCGTTCAAAATCTTCAATGTTAGATTTCTCTGGATTGGCTGAACGGATTTTGTTCTACCAAGGACCATTCGAAAGATAAAAAATCATAGAAAATTCAAATCTAATATGAGATTTTTCCCTCAACCCGTTCTCCTGTGAGAACGATTTAAACTTTCTGTGACGTCATAAAATGCCTATTTTACTGTATATAAGAGTACGGCCGGCTCGCGCGCTACGCTTTTCTTTTAAACTTGGCGTCGAGCCGCTGCCGCGACTCTTGATTTCTGACAGATCGATCGAATTGTTTGCGAGTTGTTCGATTTGGGATGCGATTCTTTTCGCGTCGTTGTTGTCCATTGTTCCGTAAACAAATTTGAATGCTTTTCCGATGAAATTGAATAAACCTCGTTTTTTGCGTTGTTGTGTGAGGTCTGTTGACGGTGGTAGTAGTTCCCTAAGAGTCGATTCTGCGTTTTCGATGGTGTTTAGGCGATTTTGAATAGTTTTTAGCTGCGTCCTCATCAGGCATGATGGTCCTAGTGTGTTGCAATATGTGTACATACTTTGAAGGTTTTCCTGTATTTGTTGTTTCCTGAGTAATAGTCCATGTGTGTTGATGTATGTTACTAAGTTCCAGGTCGTGTGGTATGATTGGAGTTTTCCAAGTTGCTGGGAATAAAGTCCAGGATTTTCCGAAAATGATGTTACTTTTACGGGGTCGTCGCCGTTTGTGGCAAAGGCGTGGCATCTGCAACATATGCCGATTTTATTTTGTCTACGTGTACTATCTTTGTCTTTCCGTTTTCCATGAGCAATTTAACATTATTATTATCTCTAATTTCCAGGATTTCGAATGGTCCTGTGTAGTTACTGTCTAGTTTTCCTTTTTTGGGTTCCTTAATTAAAAATACTAGTTGTCCTACGTGATACTTGGGTGTTTTGGTTCGTCTGTCGTAGTAACGTTTCGTTCGTTCTTTGATTTTTTGTTGTTTTCTGAATGCCATTTCTTGGATGTTTTTCATGTGGTTATTTAATGTTACTATGTAATCGTCGAATGTGACGACTTTTTCGGGTGGCGGGAATTCTGATGGCAAGGTTGCCGGGTAACCAAAAACTAGTTCGTATGGGGTGAATCCTGTTCCTTCATGAATGCTTGTGTTGTGTGATAAAGTTGCGAATGAGATAAGTTCTTCCCAATCGCGGTCGTTGTTTCTGTAGTGTTTGATGTATTCTATTAAACTGTGATGGCTTCTTTCGAGTGCGCCATTTGATTGTGGGTGGTATGCTGACGTTCTATAATGTCGAATTTGGAAGAGTTCGGCAAATGTTTGAAAGACTTCTGACATGAAGTTTGTACCTTGATCTGAGAGGATTGCGCGAGGTGCGCCGAATGTCGTTATGAAATTTTGGCACAGCGCCCTAGCAACATCTACTGACGTTGTTCGTTTTAAGGGTACTGCGATACTGAATCTGCTAAATAAATCCATGATTGTTAGGATGTATTCGTATCCTTTGCTTGTTTTTGGTAAGGGTCCGACTATGTCGATGGCAACTTTATCGAATGCTTTGGTTGGTGTGTGGGTAATGATCATGGGGGCTCGGTCTTTAACGCGTACTAATTTGTTCTTTTGGCAATCGTAGCAAAATTTGATGAACTTTTCGATGTCTTCTTTCATGTTTTTCCAGTAATATTGGGATGCTACTCGTTGGTACGTTTTCGTGATTCCTTTATGACCTCCTACGGTCGATCCGTGGAGTTCTGTTATTATTGCTTTCCTGTTTTCTGGTGGTGGTACTGAAATAAGTCCTTCGCATAAGGTGATTGAGAGTTTTGTTCCTTTTACCATTGGTTGTAAATATGATTTGATGTTCGACCACGTGAGTGGGTCGATGATTTCTGGGTCTTTTGATATGGTGCAAGATGTCAAATTTTCCATGTGTAGCATTTGTAGGAGTGCTCGAAGACACTTTTTAATCATGAATAAGTTCGTGTTGTCCGTTGATTTTTCTTTACAGAATATTGTGAAATAGCAAGTTTCGCCATGACGCATCGTCAAAATGTGACCGGTTCTTGGTTTATGCTGTAGAAATTGTTCCTGATTGATTTTTCCTTTTTCGAGAAGTACTTTGGAAACCATTGTGTTCATGGTGCAATCAGCTGCTAAGAAATGTGCTATGTTGTCTCCTTTTGCTAGGAAATTTTCTTGTGTGATCGTTACATTTTCTTTGGCGTGTGTTACTTGTGGGACAGGAATTCCTTTAGTTTTCGGAGGGGTTTGATTGTTTGGTGGTTCGTCCTGTTCGGTCGATGCCCTTCGTCGCGTTGTTGGTGGGATTTCCTTCTGAAGTTCTGTTTGGTTTTCGGTTTCTTCTGGTTGCGGTGCTATTGTTTCGTTGTGGATTTCTTGGTCTTCCTGTTGGTGTTCATTCCTGATGTCGTTATCTGATTCTTCGGTTGTTGAATGTACTTCTGTTGTTGATTCGTATTTTTTCGTATTGCTTCTCGTTGCTTTTTCTGATTCTGGTAGTGTCAATCTTTTCCTATGGTACTGGGATAATCCAAATGGTGGGTCGATGTCTTCAGAATTTTGTTTTCGTGGTCTCCCTGCCCCTCGTTTTGCCGTAGGAGCTGGGAGTTGTATGATGGGATTTTTCCTAGGTCTGCCAGGTCTTCTTTTCACGGGTGAAGTTAATTGCTCGGTAATAGGATGTTTTCTAGGTCTGCCAGGTTTCCTTTTGACTATTACTTTGGATTGTGGACTGATTGAGTTTTTCCTCGGTCTTCCACGTCCACGTTTCGGTGCTGGTGTTGTAACTTCCGTTGGTGATCGAAAGTTGGGTTCCGTTACTTCGTCCGAATCTTCCTGTTCTTCTTCTTCTTCTGTACCTGAATCATCCTCCGAGTAGTGAACTGGAGGTGACCTGAAGGTCGCGGTTACCGGGTACTTTGCATGGTTCGAGTTTTCCAACACTTGTTCTTCTATCAGGCTTCTTAATTGTTGCGCGTTTGAATGTTCGTTGCTTAATTTTTTATTTTCTTCAACGGTGGATTGAGTGCTTGCATCTTTTGTATTCGATTGGCCACTTGAATGATTGGCGGGATTGAGAGCTTTTTTTAATGTTGGCAGCACAGGGTCTGCTTCTTTTTGTTTATGCAGAGCGGAGCTTACATCATTTTTATTCATTTCATTTTCATTTGCTTCATTATTATTTGATTCATTTTCATTTCGTCGCGTTGAGCTCTGTTCCGCTTCTTCGTGAGACGTGGCTTTTCCTTGTGTTTTCATTTCGTTTTTCGTCGTTGAGTTTTTATGCACTTTTTCTTCTTTACTTGTTGAATTTGCTGTTTCTTCGTTTCCGCTCGTTGGCGTAAGATTTCTTTTTCCATTGTTTTCTTGAGTTTCTTGACTTTCGCGCACTTCTTTTTCGTTTTGGCGTGTTGAATTTCCATAATTTTCATTGTTTCGTTGTATTTTTTCACTTTCGTTTGCCGTTTGTGGCGTTTTTTGCACTTTTAAATTTTCTTCAACGTCGTTTGTTGATTTTCGTAGTATTGAGCTCTTGTTGGCTCTTTCATTATTCTTTTCATTGTTCATTGTTGCTTTTTCATTATTTTCATCACTTTGTATCATTTTATTTTCGTATAGCATTTCTTCTCTTTGTTGCGTAGTATTCTTATTTATTACTTCTTTCATCGTAACTTCTGCTTCGTCTTGAATAATCGTTTTTTCTCGTTTTCCTGTTTCGTTGCCTGTTTCGTTTTCCATATCGTCGTCCGATGTGGTGCAGTTCCTTTTGCGATCCACATCGTATTCCATTTTACTGTCGCTCGTGTTCCGTGGGGCTTGCTGATTTTCTTGATTATTTGAGTCCATTGGTTCTTCTTCTTCGGACGTTGGTTCGTCCTGGTTGTTGTTGTCGATTTCTATATCCATGTTAGGGTGTGCACTCCCTTTGATAACATGTTGTTCGTTGGTTTTTGCTTTTTCGTTCAGTTGCTTGTTTGTAGTCTCAGTTTCTTCAGCTGGTAAAATGATTACTTTGTCGGGTGATGGGTTCCCAGAATCTTCGTCTGAGGAGGTTCTGATGCGTTTTTCTCCTTGCTGGGTCATTTTTAGTCTTTTTGAGTCCTCGTCGTCAACGTCTGTGGATTCCTCTCGAGGTCTTATCGGAAAGGCGTTGGCTGGGTTTCGGGAAAGTGCGTCTGCGACGACATTAAGTTTCCCTGGTTTGTGGTGAACACTAAATTCGTAGCCGTTAAGGATTGCCTGCCAACGTTGGAGTTGTTGCGGCGGATTTGGTTTGTTGATGAGATACGTCAGTGCCCTGTTGTCGGTCACGAGGGTGAAATGGTGTCCGTACAGGTAGTGCTTGAAGTATTGGATGGAATGTACCATTGCCAAAAGTTCTTTTCGCATTGCGTCGTACACTTTCTCGGCTTTTGAGAGTGTACGGGAGTAAAAGGCTATTGGGTGATCGAATTTATCGTACTCTTGGCTGAGTACGGCGCCGATCGCATAGTCTGATGCGTCGGTTGTGAGTTTAAATTCTTTCTCGTAGTCTGGGTATCGTAAGATTGGTTCGTTCGTTAATTTTTGTTTGAGGGTTTCGAATGCTTCTTGACAGTCGTTTGTCCACTTGAATTCTTCCGTCTTTTTTAGTTGGTTTGTTAGCGGAAGGGCAATTGTTGCGAAGTTTTTGATGAACCTTCTGTAATAATTCGCTAATGCGTGGAATTGCGTGATAGTTTTCTTATTTGTGGGAACTGGGAAATTTTGGACTGCCCGTACTAGTTCGGGTCTTGGTTGACAACCTTTTTCGCTAATGACGTGGCCTAGATATTCAACTTTCTTCTGGAGAAATTGGCATTTATCTGTTTGGAGTGTGAGGCCAGCGTCGGACAGTCTTTTTGCTAAGCGATGGAATTTTTTTCCATGTTCCTCAAGGTCTGCGGCGTAAATGACGATATCGTCTAAATAGACGAATAGGTCAGTACCTTGGAGTCCAGATAAAGCAACATCCATTAATCGTTGGAATGTTGCGGGTGCGTTTTTTAGGCCAAATGGCATACGATTGAATTCGTAATGTCCATTTGGTGTGGAGAAAGCGGTTTTTGGTTTGTCTCTTGGGTGCATTTCGATTTGGTGGAAACCTGAAGCCAAATCTAGCACTGAATAGTAGCGAGATCTACCCAATTGGTCTATGATGTCTGTGATGTTTGGTAATGGGTACGCATCTGGGGTTGTTTTTTCGTTAAGTTTCCTAAAATCGATGACCATACGCCATCGTTTGTTGCCTTTTTGATCGGGTTTCTTTGGGACGATCCAAACGGGTGAATTGAATGGTGATAACGATGGTTGAATTATTCCCTTGTCGAGGAGATCGTTGACTTGATTGTGTATTTCCTCTTTGTGGACTTGTGGGAATCTGTACTGTTTTGTGTTTATTGGTATGTCATCCGTTGTGAATATTTCGTGTTTTACGAATGATGTCGACCCTAATTGTTCGCCTGGTAGGCTGAACAGGTGTGAGTGTTCGAAGGTTAGTTGGAGGACATGTTCCTTCTCTACTTCATCTAAATTTTCTAGATGCAAGAGAGGTTTTAATTTTTTAAATCTTTCCTGTTTCCCTAATGTTCTTGTTGTACGGATTTCTGCACGATTTCCGGTTGGAAAGTCGTTAGAGCCGTGATTATCGATATCGACTGGTCTGTCGGATATCATTTCAATCGGTTGTAATTCGATTGTTGGGACTCGGAGGTGTATGTTATAGTCATTGGTGTTTATTGCGCATAAATATGCAACACCGTTTCGGTTTGTAACTACTGCGTCACCGATGAATAATCCTTCGCCTGCTTCTATTCTCGGTACGTAACCTTCGGTTAGGTTCGTGTTTTTGATTCGGATGTGGATGGTGGATTTGGTTCGAGCTGGGATGGAAACTTTTTCGTTTGTTTCAAAAGGTATCTGTATACCTCCGAAGTTTATGCAGGATTGGGTGTACAGGATGTCGGCTGGTGTTTCTTTGAAAAATTCGTCGCCCAGGACGGCGTCCTGGGGGATTGGCCATTTGAAACGGATCGTGTGAAATTCGACCGGTATTCCTTTTATCTTGATCACGCATTTTCCTGATGTGAAAATGGTGTCGTCTGTTATTCCTGTTAGTTCGTAAATGATTGAAAAGTCAACTGGGACGTGTTTTGCTATTGCGTCTCTTCTTATCAAGTTGATTTCTGCTCCGGTATCGATTAAAAATGTTGTGTCCTTGTTAAGCAAGTCGATTGAGTCTACTTTGACAGTCGGTGGTGTATGTCTTTTCGTTTTTTCTAGTGAAATCCTTGCTTTTTTAATAGTTTGCGTTTTCGCGTCTAATGGTTTTGGATCGTGCGCTCTTGCGATGTGCTCCCGGTCGCGCTGTCCCGCGGAGTCGCCGTCGAGTTTTTTTGTGCGATTTCCGTTACGAATTTCGCAAGTTGTTCGAATTTTGAGTGTAATTCTTCGAATTTATCGTCGTTGGGTCTTCGGTTATTTGAATTGTCGCGGTGCCTGTTTTGCGAGTTGTCGCGATACCTGTTTTGCGAGTTATCGCGGAATCTGTTTTGCGAATTGTCGCGGTTGTTCCGAGAACTACCGGATTGCCTGTCGTAAAATTCATTATATCAAGAGACTCGGTAGAGTCTCGGGACAAGTACATTGCGGCAGCTCTGCTGTCGTCTGCTTGCCCGAGACTCGCCAGAGTATATTATCTCGGAATAAAGTAAATTTCTATGGTGGGGGCAGGGATCGCGCAACGCTTCAGCTTTTTACAAAGCTCAGGAGGCTTCTAGCGATTTGAAAATTGAACTGGACTCTAGTTACGCAATACTCTTTCCATTGAGCCTAATTTGAGCTCGATTGGTGCAGTATTTGCTGAGAAAAAACTTTGCATGGGTTTCGGAATATGCTCGTTCTAGTATCTAATACATCGAAGAAACGGCGCGTCTGTATACGCGCGCAGACCCACACAAGCATGGGCCTCTTGATGCCCACGGAGACGCTATAACTATATCTAAAACGAGAATGGGTGTGTCTTTCTCCCTCTACCAGTTTCTACGCCGCGCGCCATCTCTCTCACTCGACCGCTCCCTCTTCTATGGTAGGGCTCTAGTGGCGCAGGCGCGTAACATATCTAATACATCATAGAAACGGCGCGTCTGTATACGCACGCAGACCCACACAAGCATAGGCCTCTTGATGCCCATGGCGTTCTATATCTATATCGCTTCTACTACATCGAAGAAACGGCGCGTCTCCATACGCGCGCAGACCCACACAACCATGGGCCTCTTGATGCCCACGGAGACGCTATATCTATATCTAAAGCGAGAGTAGGTGTGTCTCTCTCCCTCTACCGGGTTCTACGACGCGTGCCATCTCTCTCACACTACCGCCCGTTCTTCTATGGTAGGGCCCTAGTGGCGAAGGCGCGTTACATCTCAAAATTTGGATATATAGATATATCTGAAATAGACCCGCTCTGCCGCTCTCTCTCTCTACTATGTTGTGCGCCCTACGCCATCTCTCTCACTTTACCGCTCGTACTGTATAGGCGCTCGCGGGCAACATTTTCAAATGCTAATGCCAACAGTTCCAAAAAAATTCGCCCAACTTTTGTCCACAAAATACTAATAATTCAATTACCATTACAATAAAGCGATAACACACGAGGGAGCACGACTAAAATAAATGAAATCTTAAGGGCATTCCAAGCTCCGTAATACACAACCATTGTCCTTCTGATGCTCTTTTTAAAAACGAAGTCGAAAAAATAAATTTACCCTGATCATACACAATTAATGATCGCGTCCTTAACTTTCAATTGAAAGCGGATTTTTGTTTGTACGTTTTCGGAAAAATAAGCAAAAGAGAATGGATAAAAAAAGAAACAATTCGCGTTTCAAAAAACTCTTCCGTGCTCGTAACGTTATATATCTGGTAGAATTTTTCTTGAAAACATAGATAAATGACTCATTCTCCCGTACTTCTAGAAAGTACTGAAAAAACGATTGAATAAATGTAGTATAGAAAAATGATAGTCTGACTAGAAATTATTTTCACAAAAGATAATGATAAAAAATAGTCATAAAAATTTTTTACCAATTTTTCAAAATGCAAAATAAATATCAGTGTAATTACCGTAATCAACATTGCAAAAAAAAAATTGAAACGAAAAAGTGATACCAAGTGCGACTTATTTATTTAGTATTTTACCAACAAAAAGGAGTGATATCCGGCCAAAATCCCCTCCCGGGGAAAAAAAACTTGGACAAGTACATTGTTTGGTCCCATAGCCGAAAAAAAATCCTCCATTTGTGCAGCTGTAAAATTTGGAATATCAAAAATCTGACAAGTACTGAACAGAGATCGGCTTTAACATGTGAATCCAGTCGAAAACAAATAACTGTTTACATCCAGCCTTAAACTCTCTGATATCAGTGACAAGACAAGTATTGAATTGACCACTAGGTATCAGTTAACGAGAATGAAAAAAAAACATCAATTGTTTCTTCGAAAGTATTGCTGGATTATTTTTAAAAAATGGAGAGCGCGTATGCGCACAGAGTACTTGGCCGGCCCATTACTTTTCATGCAAATTGCTCATCCGAGAATGAATCGAATTGGGACTACGCTCATCAGACACATGTACTCTAAAACTATAAACATTCAACCAAGTAAGCAACCTGCATATCGCGGAACAATCTCACAATATTCACAATATTCGGGGTCGATTTGAATAGAATATAATTGTAATTCTAATTATAACTGTTGTTATTGCAAACTTATTCCGTGCTTAGGATATGGTTCAGCTCAAACAGTTAATAAAATTTCAAAGCTGCTGCCCAGATAATTATCGCCTGAAATTTAGTTCAATTTTTTACATGGTGTCTTAGAAAATTTCTTCGTATGATCTTTCGAATTCAATGAATTGACCACGGCTCAAAAGAGTCAAAAGTAATGCGCCGGCCAAGTACTCTGTGCGCATACGCGCTCTCCATTTTTTAAAAATAATCCAGCAATACTTTCGAAGAAACAATTGATGTTTTTTTTTCATTCTCGTTAACTGATACCTAGTGGTCAATTCAATACTTGTCTTGTCACTGATATCAGAAAGTTTAAGGCTGGATGTAAACAGTTATTTGTTTTCGACTGGATTCACATGTTAAAGCCGATCTCTGTTCAGTACTTGTCAGATTTTTGATATTCCAAATTTTACAGCTGCACAAATGGAGGATTTTTTTTCGGCTATGGGACCAAACAATGTACTTGTCCAAGTTTTTTTTCCCCGGGAGGGGATTTTGGCCGGATCTACTATTTCTGTCTCGATTTTGAGAATTGTCTCTGTTTCGGAAATTGTTTTGTTGGCTGTTTTGATTGTTTCTGTTGTGGTTGTTTTGGTTCGAGTAGTCTCTTTGTCTATAATTATTTTGAGGGTATCGGTTTTGATAATTTTGATTTCTGTAATTGTTTTGATATCGATCTCGCGAGTTATTTCGATATCCGAAGGGTCTGTTGTAATTTTGCGGGCCGCGCGATTCGCTGCGGTACCTGCTTTGTTGGTTATTGAATCTGTTGTCGAAAGGGGATTGGCTTCTAAAATTTTGGTTCATTTTTTCTCTCAGTTCTCTGAGTGTGTGACAATTTCCTGTGGAGTGACTTCTTGATTGGTGAAGTTCACAAAATACATCTGTGTGTTGGTTTCTGGTTTCCGCGAATTGAATTCTAGCTGTTTCTGGTGTTTGTGTTAGTGCGTGTTCTCTGGATATTCTACCGTGGTTTACCGATTGACGGTGTCGAAGTTCTTGTTCGACGTGAATTGCTTCTCTGACTGCTGTGTCAAATTCTCTGAGATTTTGTTGGTTTAGATTTACTGCGATTTTATCAAAGAGTCCTCTGACGAAGGCTCTAGTTACTGATTTTTGGACTTCTTCTACTCTTTTCTTTAAATATGCCTGTTCCTCGGCTCTGCCGTAGCATTCGTTTAATCTTTCTGTTATTCGTTTTGAAATCATTCGAGTTCGTGTGGCGTATTCTGCTACTGACTCGTTAAAATTTTGGGAAATGGCTTTGAGTTCTAGTTCTAAGTCTAATAATTCGATAGTGGCACCAAAACTTTCTTTGAGGTCTCGGTAAAATTCGTCGAGGGTTGTGTAATTTTTTGTTTCTGCCAAATCTTGGGCAAATCCTGTTAATTTATATTGAACAGTCACAAGAAATTGCGGCTGTTGGTCGTCAGGGATTAATTTTGCAGCTCGTTTACAAGCGCCAATAAAATGATCTACAGGGATGTTTTTTCCGTCGAAGGTAGGGATTAGTCCGTAAAGATCGCGGAAAGTTAAGCTAACTCCTTCCATTTTTTCTGTTTTTAGGTGAAAGAATGAGGGTATATTATTCTGACGCGTACTGGTGCGTCGGGGTGGTCGTATTGGTTCTATTTTGAATTTTCTGTGTTCCTCTTTTTTTTTCAATTTTTCCCATGTATTTTGGTTTGTTTAGAATGGCTCATATTTTTTTTTATATCTACTGGGAGGGTGAAATTTGTAAAAAAAAAGAAATTATTTCGTTGATTTTTGTTTTTTTTTTTTTTTTTTTTTCGGGGTTATTTGTTATTATTTTTGTTCGTATTTGTGCTTGATTCGTGAAAACGGGGTCGTTTTATGTTAAAAGGGGAAATTTTGTAAAAAGGAAGTCTTTTTTTTTTTTGACAAAGTTTTTTTTTGTTTTTTTTTTTTTTTATAAATATGTTGCTATTTTTGTTCAAATAATTGGTTGGAGTAAATTCATTTTTAAATTCGAGGGAAATAGTGTAAGCGAATATGGGTTAAAATTTGCAAGATTTAAAAATTTTCGGTTTCTGCGTTTTTTTTTTTTGGTGGGCTATGAAAAGAGCACAAATTTTTAATAATATGTTCGGTTTTTCCTCAAAAGGTTCAATTTGTCTACTGAAAATTGTTTCGTTTTTTTTTTTATTGGCTTCGTTTTTTTTTTTTTTTAAAAGAAAATTCGGTTTGTTTCAAACGGGAGATGTTAAATGTTTGTAAAAATCCGTTATTACTTGAATTTGTCGCGTGAAGCGCGAAAGTGTCGAAATATATGTTCGGTGTGAACGGAGCCTAAAAGAGCGCGTATATCTATATATATATCCGTCGCGAACGAAGCACAAGAGCACGCGTACTATCACTATATATTTTTGGTCAGCTGTGCATGCGAGGCGTGCGAAGAAAGAAAGAATAAAAGAGGAATAAGAATATCGAGCGTCTTTGTCGCTCTTTACGTACGCAGATGGGGAGCCGTGTTGGTGCGACAAGGCCAGCGGTATACGCTCATGCGTCGCACAGGCTCTCGCGTGAGTTGTGTGTGTGAGTGAGCGACTTTGTCGTCTCTCCTCACTTCTATTGACAATTCTGTGTTAAATTTAAGTTTAAGTGCGTAATTCGGTACTTACATTGCCAGGATTATCCAAATTTTTATTTGCATTTGAATTTTCGTCCTTCCTTCTATTTTTGGTGTCGAAATTTGGAATGATGCGCTTTTCTCTCTCTTGCTTTTGTCCGTTGGTGAGGGAGAGAGAGGAGAAAAAAAAAATTTTCACTGTTCGTCGTTGATGTTTTCTTTTTTTTTTCACTGTTCGTTGTTTCGATTTTTCCTTTTCTTTTTTCACTGTCTTGGCTTTTCACTGTCTTTTCGTTAACTTCATTGAACTTTTGTTTCAAACTTTCACTTTTTCGTTCTTTTTTTTTGTTTCGCGGTTCGCGTGCGGTGTTTGAATCCCGCTTCTGATACCAGTTGTGATGACCGGGGTTTGATAGGGTGAAATTATAATAATGATAATAATGAAGATTGAAGAATACGTTTTAACTGAAATGTATTGAGACTTGTGGTTATAATGAGGGAGTGCACGATGTAATTAGCGGTTCGAAGGATGGTGATGAACTGAGGAGTCGAGGATGAGAATAAAGGAGAATGATTTGGTGAAGTGGTAGTGGGGAGGTGAAGCGGAGGAGAAGTTGAGGCTCGTGGGACAAAGAAGTGCTGAGGAATGCGGTGATAAGATTAGGATGCTGAGCTAGGAGTTTTGAGTGTGAGAAAGAGTTAAGAACGGATGTAAGGTATCGGGTACGAATGTGGGAAAGAGTTTTGGAAAAGAATATAAAGGGTGCTGCCGTGACATAATTCTAAAAAAATTTCAGGCGATTTAGTGAAATACGCAACTCCTTGTATCTGTAAAATTTTCTATAAACCCTATCGTTCTTGAGTTATATTAAATTTTTCAAAACTTTTCGATTCTGGCCAAAAACGAAATAACTTTCGGGAGAAAATTAATAACAAATTTTTCAAGAGCGGAAGATGGAATTCTACATTGCATTTCAAGTTTTAGATAGTAAAAAAAAAAAAATCTCTTATATTGTGCGCCTGATCCGCGATGGTCGAAAAAAGGCATAAAAACGGTTGGGAAAAAAAATATATTTAAATTAGACAAACAGAAGCCTGATCTATCTTTTCTGAAACGCCACTTTGGAAATTCGAATATCTTTTTTTTTAACAGAGTTTTCTAGTGTATCTAAAGGTTTGAACGGTAGTGTATGAGTGGATCGGGGAAACTAAACCAATTCAAACCACGGGGAAAGATTCACGAAGTATCATGTGATCATGAAAAAATTTAGGTTTCGGAGGAGTCAGGAAAAAAGAAGTGATATCCTAGCCAAAAATCCCTAACACGGGGAAAGAAGCCTAGACGAGTCCATTTGTTCGTGACCCCCGTTTCCATTCATTATCACAGAAAAATGTAACCACCCTAAAAAAAAGGAGAACAACCCCAAAAAAATTAGAGACAATTGAAAAAAATAAAATAAATGTGAAAAAGGTAAAAACGAAGTTGATGATCTTCGCTCAGCACAAAAAATTCTTGATATCCATAAAAGGATAAATATTCCATTGACGGCTGAAAAACAATTAATGGGGAAAAGGGAAAACTTCCAAAAAGACATGGCACAAAAAAAGAAACCCCTAAATACAAAGCGGCGAATCGACACAAAAACTGCATACAAAAAATAACAAACTCAAGTTTGCCATCGCATGTTGAGCAGTTGAGCAGATGCGCACAGAGTACTTGTCCGGCCCGAAAATTTTTATCAGAAGTGCTCACAGGAGTTGAACTTGAGATAACGTAATTGCTTGGTCTCAGAAAGCTTTTCAGAAAAGACACGTGAAAGGTCGGTGAGAATCTCGGGTCGATCAAGGTTCTCTCCTAAATCGATTTCCATTTCAAGCGAATAATACAAAAAATAGCTAGAAGTGCAATTTTGTCCGATGCATTACGAGTCATTGAATTTGACTAGCTGCACCTTAATTTGTCATTAGTTCTTATTTTCCTATCAAGAGACGCGGCAGCGGCTCGACGCCCAGTATTAACAAAAAAAACGTAGCGCGAGAGCTGCCGTACTTTTATATCCTCTAATAAAAAGTTCATGAGCTCGAAATGTATCGAATGATATCGAAAAATATCGAATTTTTGAAGCCTCCTTATTCGTGCTGTGATTGGTTGCTTGAAAATCTTGAATTCGGGGTTCCGCTGTGCAATTTGACAGTTCTGGCTGTCGGTTTGACAGTTGCGTGTATACGCGTGCGGTGATATCAGAATAATTTTTTTTTCTTGTGCATGAGAGTGAAATAGTGAAAAATAAACCAATTCAAGGACGAATTAGTTGCTTGAACAGTGTTTAATGATATGGCCCGGAGGAAACAGCACACTGGAAGTAAATTCTAACTCGTCAGTACGGGGCAAGAGGAAAATGATTTACAAAATACGAGATGCAACATGAGAAATTTCGTTGACCAGGTTGGATTTTACAAATATCAGTGAATTAGGTCGACCATTTCGAGTGATTTTCTCCATGATTTTCGATGTCTAGGTCGTCGGCTCAATGGTTTTCGATGTCTGGATAAATTTCATTACAGTTTCCGATGTCCATTTCGACCATTCCATGATTTCCAATAACCTGGAAGATTTCGAGGTGACAGAAAAACATGAAAAAATATCGTCGGACACCGATAACCATGAAACCGTCGACCTAGACATCGAAAATCATGAAGCTGTCGATCGAGAGACCAAAGACCATGGAGGTAATCGCCTGAGCACAAACTATCGTGAACCTATCGAAAGTACGATAGATTCACAATAGTTTCATTTTCATGTTGTGATACCTGAAACGATATTCAGTGAGCACGATATTCGGTGAGCACCACCCGATATTCACATATCGGGTGGTGCTCACCGACAAAAAAAGGTATTCTTTTCGTTTTTCAATGCAGGATTACATGAGCCTGGGGCGATTTTGCTCGAAGTAAAAAAATTGGTCAAAAATGCGTAAAAAAACGAGAGAACGAAGGGTGCGATGGAGAAAGGAGAAAGCCCGCTGGGACTTTTTTGAGAGGATTGGCGAAGAGTCTGGAAAGAATTTTTTAAGGGGTTGACGTCTGGACGGAAGTTTTTGACCTTAGAACGGTAACCTTATTTTGTTTAAACTATTCCGGTGACGTGGGAATGGGGGGAGAGCAAATACCATGGAGGTGATCACCTGAGCGCAAACTATCGTGAATCTATATCGAAAGTACGATAGATTCACAATAGTTTCCCCCGAGCACCACCCGACATTTGTCGGCACGAGCGAAGCGAGGTGGTGCTCACCGACAAAAAAAGGTGTTCTTTTCGTTTTTTAATGCAGGATTACATGAGCCTGGGGCGATTTTGCTCGAAGTAAAAAAATTGGTCAAAAATGCGTAAAAAAACGGGAGAACGAAGGGCGCGACGGAGAAAGGAGAAATCCCGCTGGGACTTTTTTGAGGGGATTGGCGAAGAGTCCGGACGAGATTTTTTTAGGGGTTGACCAGTGGTCTCCACGAACGTTTTTTAAGGGATAAACTCAGAGTCGCTTCGAGATTTTTTTGAGGGATTAACGAGGAGTCTTGACGGGATTTTTAAAAAGGGTTGACCAACGATCTCAATTGGAGTTTTTAAGGGATTCAGCAAGTATCTTGCTGCGACTTTTTTAAGGAATGGACCAACAGTCTGGACGGGATTTTTTGAGGGGTTGACGTCTTGGCGGAAGTTTTCGACCTTAGAGCGGTAACCTTATTTTATTTAAACTATTCCGGTGACGTGGGGTCATAAATGACCCTGATTTTTAGAAGTTCATTCCACTGGTAAAAGTTAACGAAAAGGGTCCAACTTGGGCTCATTCTTTTCGTTTTTTCATGCAGGATTACGTGCACCTGGCGCAATTTTGCTCGGAGTTTAAAAATTAGTCAAAAATGCGATGAAACGATAAAAAAAATGGGAGGACGAGAGGAGAAAAGGCGCGAGGGAGAAGGGTGAAATCTCACCGGGACTTTTTTAAGGGATTAATTAAGAGTCTGGACGGAAATTTTTAAGGGGCTGATCAGTGGTCTTGAACGTGGTTCTTTAAGGGATAAACTCAGACTGTCATCAATATGGTTTCAAGGGATTAACGCGGGGTCTTGACGAGAATTTTGAAAAGGTTAATCAAAGATCTTAATGGGAGTTTTTAAGGGATGAACCACGAATCTCGCCGGGACTTTTATAAGGGATTGGTCAAGAGTCTAGATAGGATTTTTTAAGGAGTCAACGTCGAGTCTCGACGAGGTTTTTTCAACAGATTGGCAAAGAGTCTGGACAGGATGTCTTGAGGGATTGACTAAGGGCTACGAAAATCATGATTTCCTATATTACTATTTTTTTTTCATTCGAAAAGTGTTAATGTTTGGCTATATTGCAATGATTTTTTTTTTTTGAAAATTGAGCTCGACAATGTTAGAGAAAATGTTGATAACGTTCGAACGAAAGAAAAGCAATAAAGTGTGTTAAACAAAATTTGTTTTACTTTAAAAAAATATAAAATGAAGGAATTTGAGACGTCATTTGAAATTTACGCGTGTGCGCATAATATCAAAAGACGGTTAATCCGGAGAACGATCCAATAACGCACAAAGCAATAGTGATCTCTCTCCGTGTCATGCTTCACTTTCAGTAAATGTTCCTATTTGCCTAAACTTGTGTTTCTTCTTATCAAACTGCTACAAAATAGGTTTGGTTCAAGACGCTGTCGTATATCTCGACAAGTTATTATATATGAAAGGAGCGCTGCAGCGCTACTAGAAAACCGTTCGCGCGCGTTAGCGCGCGTGATGCCCCCTAGTACAGTAAAAGAGGCGTTCTAGAGGTCACAGCAACTTTTAATCGTTCTCACAGGAGAAAGGGTTGAGGTAAAAATCTCATATTAGATTTGAATTTTCGATCTTTCGAATGGTACTTGGTGGAACAAAATCCGTTCAGCCAATCCAGAGAAATCTTACATTGAAGATTTTTGACGCTAGGTTTGGGATGTTTTCCGTTTCTTGGAGTCAGAAAGGCGTAATTCGTCTGCGCAGGCTAATGGACATACGCCGTTTACGAGTCTAGTGGACATTTTCGGCCTGTGACGTCCTCCGCTCCGCTGAACGGGCCCTCTTCACGCGCCACTGAGCGAGAGAGACAGACTGTGTCGGGCCTCCCTTTCCGTATGCCTTTCGTTGTCTAGGTACCATGGTTTTCTATGTCTAGGTCGACGGCTCCATGGTTTTTTTTGTCTAGGTATATTTCTCCATGGTTTTCGTTATCTAGGTATAGTAATGTATAATGTTTTCTATGAATTATCGTTTCTTAAAAAAAAAAAGAAAGATCTACGATGAATAACTAATCTAAGACCAAGATATATTATGCTAGTCAATATCCAAATTTCTCCCTAAACATCAAGCGGTCCTGATAACAATGAACGAATTTTTGTAATTGTTCACTTAATGCGCAGTTGGCTGTGAGCTTAGAGAGATGGATGCGCACTTGGTCGGTTTGGGTTCGAATCCCTGTCATTATTTTTTTTTTCTTTAAGACGCTTGGCGAACCTTTGCAAAAAATACGACAAAATAATTAAATCAATTATATAATCGTTGAAACATGTTTTTATTGGATTATTGAGAACTTATAGGAATGTACAAGTGCTCTGTACAAAAAATTGAGCCTGTGTCATGCACCATATATTTAACGATTAGATATTTTTGTGAATGCAGACTTACACATATCAAGAGACTCGGTGGAGTCTCGGGACAAGTACATTGCGGCAGCTCTGCTATCGTCTGCTTGCCCGAGACTCGCCAGAGTATATTATCTCGGAATAAAGTAAATTTCTATGGTGGGGGCAGGGATCGCGCGACGCTTCGGCTTTTTACAAAGCTCAGGAGGCTTCTAGCGATCTGAAAATTGAACTAGACTCTAGTTACGCAATACTCTTTTCATTGAGCCTAATTTGAGCTCGATTGGCGCAGTATTTGCTGAGAAAAAACTTTGCATGGGTTTCGGAATATGCTCGTTCTAGTATCTAATACATCGAAGAAACGGCGCGTCTGTATACGCGCGCAGTCCCACACAAGCATAGGCCTCTTGATGCCCATGGCGCTCTATATCTATATCGCTTCTACTACATCGAAGAAACGGCGCGTCTGTATACGCGCGCAGACCCACACAAGCATGGGCCTCTTGATGCCCACAGAGACGCTATAACTATATCTAAAACGAGAATGGGTGTGTCTTTCTCCCTCTACCAGTTTCTACGCCCCGCGTCATCTCTCTCACTCCACCGCTCCCTCTTCTATGGTAGGGCTCTAGTGGCGCAGGCGCGTAACATATCGAATACATCATAGAAACGGCGCGTCTGTATACGCACGCAGACCCACACAAGCATAGGCCTCTTGATGCCCATGGCGCTCTATATCTATATCGCATCTACTACATCGAAGAAACGGCGCGTCTCCATACACGCGCAGACCCACACAAGCATGGGCCTCTTGATGCCCACGGAGACGCTATATCTATATCTAAAGCGAGAGTAGGTGTGTCTCTCTCCCTCTACCGGGTTCTACGACGCGTGCCATCTCTCTCACACTACCGCCCGTTCTTCTATGGTAGGGCCCTAGTGGCGAAGGCGCGTTACATCTCAAAATTTGGATATATAGATATATCTGAAATAGACCCGCTCTGCCGCTCTCTCTCTCTACTATGTTGTGCGCCCTACGCCATCTCTCTCACTTTACCGCTCATACTGTATAGGCGCTCGCGCGCAACATTTTCAAATGCTAATGCCAATAATTGTTCTGCAACCAACAGTTCCAAAAAAATTCGCCCAACTTTTGTCCACAAAATACTAATAATTCAATTACCATTACAATAAAGCGATAACACACGAGGGAGCACGACGAAAATAAATGAAATCTTAAGGGCATTCCAAGCTCCGTAATACACAACCATTGTCCTTCTGATGCTCTTTTCAAAAACGAAGTTGAAAACATAAATTTACCCTGATCATACACAATTAATGATCGCGTCCTTAACTTTCAATTGAAAGCGGATTTTTGTTTGTACGTTTTCGGAAAAATAAGCAAAAGAAAATGGATAAAAAAAGAAACAATTCGCGTTTCAAAAAACTCTTCCGTGCTCGTAACGTTATATATCTGGTAGAATTTTTCTTGAAAACATAGATAAATGACTCATTCTCCCGTACTTCTAGAAAGTACTGAAAAAACGATTGAATAAATGCAGTATAGAAAAATGATAGTCTGACTAGAAATTATTTTCACAAAAGATAATGATAAAAATAGTCATGAAAATTTTTTACCAATTTTTCAAAATGCAAAATAAATATCAGTGTAATTACCGTAATCAACATTGCAAAAAAAAGTTGAAACGAAAAAGGGATACCAAGTGCGACTTATTTATTTAGTATTTTACCAACAAAAAGGAGTGATATCCGGCCAAAATCCCCTCCCGGGGAAAAAAAACTTGGACAAGTACATTGTTTGGTCCCATAGCCGAAAAAAAATCCTCCATTCGTGCAACTGTAAAATTTGGAATATCAAAAATCTGACAAGTACTGAACAGAGATCGGCTCTAACATGTGAATCCAGCCGAAAACAAATATAACTGTTTACATCCAGCCTTAAACTTTCTGATATCAGTGACAGGACAAGTATTGACTTGACCACTAGGTATCATTTAACGAGAATGAAAAAAAAACAGCAATTGTTTCTTCGAAAGTATTGCTGGATTATTTTTAAAAAAATGGAGAGCGCGTATGCGCACAGAGTACTTGGCCGGCCCATTACTTTCCATACAAATCGCTCATCCGAGAATGAATCGAATTGGGACTACGCTCATCAGACACATGTACTCTAAACTTATAAACATTCAACCAAGTAAGCAACCTGCATATCGCGGGACAATCTCACAATATTCACAATATTGGGGGTCGATTTGAATAGAATATAATTGTAATTCTGATTATAACTGTTGTTATTGCAAACTTATTCCATGCTTAGGATATGGTTCAGCTCAAACAGTTAATAAAATTTCAAAGCTGCTGCCCAGATAATTATCGCCTGAAATTTAGTTCAATTTTTTTACATGGTGTCTTAGAAAATTTCTTCGTATGATCTTTCGAATTCAATGAATTGACCACGGCTCAAAAGAGTCAAGAGTAATGCGCCGGCCAAGTACTCTGTGCGCATACGCGCTCTCCATTTTTTTAAAAATAATCCAGCGATACTTTCGAAGAAACAATTGCTGTTTTTTTTTCATTCTCGTTAAATGATACCTAGTGGTCAAGTCAATACTTGTCCTGTCACTGATATCAGAAAGTTTAAGGCTGGATGTAAACAGTTATATTTGTTTTCGGCTGGATTCACATGTTAGAGCCGATCTCTGTTCAGTACTTGTCAGATTTTTGATATTCCAAATTTTACAGTTGCACGAATGGAGGATTTTTTTTCGGCTATGGGACCAAACAATGTACTTGTCCAAGTTTTTTTTCCCCGGGAGGGGATTTTGGCCGGATTTGGAAGTTTTTGAATAAATTGAAAGCTTTTGGCTTATGCACGAGCGATGATTCGTACCCTCTCGTGCGTCGGGAGAAACGGGTTACGGACTCGAGGTCGATTCCTTGTGGGGAGCAGGATTCAGGGAGAAATATAATATCAAATTATTAGCGAATTTACGGAATTTATGTGCGCAACGGTCTCTCTCAATCGCACACTCTGCGGGAGTTATGCGTTGCCTCAGGGTGTTGTTGTGCGCGTCGTTAAGAAAGACGACTTCGACCCTTCATCATCGGCATTCCTGAGAATGGGAGAGAGATCGCTGCTGAAAGAAAAACAATGATTATTTTGTAGTTAAGCGAAATTGAGCAAAATTAGATTGAAAGCGGGTAAAGCCCTGTGCGGTGTTACGGCGGGAGGGGAGGCACAGCTGTTAGTTAAAGTTATGAGGAATTGGCCAGGAAATTCGGGTTGGTGAAGTTATGCGGAATCAAGGGAGAGCACGAGCGAGGTGAAATATCGCTCGCGCGCCGTGGTCAAGTTTGCACCCACGCAGAAGGCGAGTGTGTGAGTTCTATCGACGAGACGCGTCGGAAAAGAAATTCTCTCGGAATTGCTGCCTAGGGCTTGGTTTATGATCGTCAGTGAGGCTGGCGAGAAGTAAGAGCGAATTTGCGCGATTTGTTCAGAACGCGTGAATTCTCATGGCGGGACGGGATACGTCGTTCCCGATAGACGAGCGTTGGCCGAGGACGACCGTCTGTGGCGTCAGAGAAGCTGACGTAAAGATAGGGCGAATTGACGCAATTGATTTCTAGGATTGACGGTAATTCTCATGGCGGGGCAGAGAATTGTTTAAAATCGCTCCCTGCTGGGCATTTAGTTGCCGAGGCTAGATGCACGAAACGCCAGTGAAGCTGGCGTGCAAAATTTATGATTTTATAATTTTCCCGATGTGATTTTCGCGACTTGTCCACCCGCGTGGAGTTGAGCGAGGCGTTTCTGCGGAAAAGTAATAAAAGAACGATGTGAAACACGCGATACCGCGCTCCTTTGCAATGAGCCAGTTGAAATGCGATCAAATCCGCGACTCGTGTCGTTGAACTCTTCTATTACCTTAAAATCCGTAAAATACGGCCTGCCTAAGTCCACCAGCCAGACGGACTAGCTCTCAGGTCAGAAAACCAGCGCAATGCAGGTACTTCGCCCAGAACGAGTTTTCTAATCGCGCGCTCGGGTAAATTGGAGGAGTACGACTTGATAATTCGTTATAAGTCCATTACCCGTCGATGATTACTCGGAGCGAGTGTAGATTTGAAGTTTCGAAGTCAAGAATGCCTGGAGCTCTCGCTGCTGGTCCTTAAATAGGAAAACGGGACGTGAGAAGATTTTTCCCTTCCGTGTCGTTCAAAGGGGTGACAGGTGGGGTGTCGGTCAGGTGGGATGACCACCGGAGTCAAGTGGCGAATTTATTTTGACACTTTGACAGGTGTGTCGAGCGAGGCGGTCCAATGGGCTGTTCTTCGCGCGGGTCATCGCCGCGACATACCCGGAGGGTGTGTCAAAAGGCTCGCGTCGCGAGGTGGGCTTAAATTTTTGAGAACCGAGAAGGCACGGCTTACCTCACGTGTGTGTAGGTGAGCCGAGACATACCACGCCCGTGTCGACGGAATGCTTCGTTCCGTTACATCGCCCCCCCCAAGGCCTTGCGTACCCTTGATAGCGTGCGTAAGATCTTCTGTTCCCTGTACCTCTTTGTTCTCGGATTTGCCACCGGATGGTACTGGTAGCCTGGAGTATTTTCGGATACAGGCTTCTTCTGCGAGAGGGTCAGGAACTGCCCGCTTGAACCCGGCATACCACGCCTCCACCTCAGGGTCAGAGATTACCTTGGGTCCGTTGGGTGTTCGTATCGCGTGCGTGCTTGGTCTCCTGGGAGCTACCCACTGTTTGGCCGGTATGGGTGGTTTTTCCGGGATCACGAACTTCTTCAGGGACTTTCGTCGTTCCCGGTGCGAAGCAGCTGGCCTCTTCTGAGACGAAGTTCAGCGCTTTTCTCTGTCGCCCTTCATCAGCTCTCAGATGTTGGGAGAACCATGGCTCCGTATTTGTTTGCTTTGACTTCCCTGTAATTGGACGGTGGCTTTTCTTCTGTCCTTTAGCAGCCGGTTGGTAAGGTCGTGCGCTCAAGACTTTGCCCTCTTTGGAGCAGACGGTTTGCGTTCCCTTGTCCATATTCTGTAAATAATGAGGCGTTGTTTCACTCAAGGGTTAGGTGTCGCGGAAGTACGGTCGTAGGTCGTGCGAGTGGAATCTTCCCCGCTCTTTCTCGGTTTCTCTATGGCAGAAGATGTATGAGTAGGAATGAATCTTTGCGGGTATAACATAGGGTCCTTCGTAAAGTGGTAGAAACTTGGCGATCAACCCTAAGCTTGGTTGTGAAATTGTTAGAGCTCGCGCCAGTACTTCGTCTCCTATTTGGTACTCATGGAGTTTTTGGCTCTTGTTGTGACGGTCTGCTTGTTTTTGTCTCTCCGTTTTCGTTCGTTCCTTCGCGACCATGATTAGGTCTTGGTGAGTTTTCTTGATCGGGCTTTCCTTTTTCAATAGTTTTCGCCAGGATTTTTCAGGCTTGTTCCCGAATTGTAGTTCCCAGGGTTGTTGATGCATTCTTCAATGGTGGGTAACCAACGGACCCAGGATTTGTGCTTGCCTTGTGTTAATGATCGGAAGAATCGGCTTAGTTCCCTATTCGTTCTCTCGACTGGGTTTGCTTGTGGGTGTCGAATCGACGTCATAATTTTGGTAATCTCGTTTTCTTTGAGGTGTTGCTCCCACTTGTACGAGGTGAACTGGGTTCCTTGGTCGCTGAGTATGGCCTTCGGTTTTCCATATTTAGGGAAGTAGTCACTGACCAGCTTCTTCCACGTGGCCTCCGTGGATGCCTTTCGCAGCCCGTAGAGCTTGGTTAATTTGGAGAAAACGTCTATGACGGCGAGGATATAACTTTGTCCAAATTGGCCCGGGGGCAGTGGGCCATAATAGTCCAGAGATACCAGGGCGCTAGGCTCGTTCGGGAGGATGCATTGCTGCTCCGCGTGGGTTCCCACGGTGTAGACTTTGTTTCGTTGGCAGTCGTCGCAGTAAGCCAGCGTCTTGCGTATCACTCGGGCCAAGTTGGGATAGTAGAAATCGTCTTTCAGTAGGTAATAGCACTTTCTTGCTCCGGCGTGAGCGTATGCTCGGTGGCAATCCTTGATCAAGTCCACCACGCCTTGGTTCGGTACGACCACTCGCTCGTAGTTCCCTCGACAGTTGTAAATGATTCCGTCCTTGATGCGATGATCTTTGTAATCAGGGGTGTGGGCTATGGAGTCTCGGATGGCTTGACACTCGGTATCTTTTTCTTGGAGCTTCCCCAATCCTTTTATGGTCGTTAGTAAGGTTTCTACGTGCTCGGCGTCGAGTTGGGCGATTACGACTCGTTCACCAGGACTGGATCGTTCGGGTCGACTGAGCAAGTCGGCTACCAAGTTTCTTTTGCCTTCGCAATGGTCGATCTGTGGGTGGTATTCCTGAATGCCTAGAGTCCGCCTGGTGATCCTTGCATGCGACAGCTTGCACTCACGGAGAATCGTCAATGCGACGTGGTCGGTAACGATGATCACTTCGGATCCCAGGATGTAGGTGTGAAATTTACTTAATGCCCAGACAATCGCTAGCAGCTCCTTTTCGGTGGCGGTTTATCGGAGCTCTGGACCTTTGATTGTGCGACTGGCGAAGTGGAGTACTAGGTGTTCTCCCTCGTTGCTCTTCTGGTAAAGGATTGCACTGAGTGCAAAGTCACTCGCGTCCGTTTGTACGTAGAACGCCTGTCCTTTGACGAGATCTGGCTCGAGGATTTGGTTAATTTTCCGGGCATCTAGGCAGAGACGTACGCTTCCGTCCTTCTTTCCGGATATGAGAAGCGGACTGCTGTATTTACTCACAGATCGCTGGATTATGCCGTTTTTCAAAAGCGTCTCTATCTCTCGGTCCACTTCCTTTCAGTAAGCCAGGGGATATAGGATAGCTCATTGCCTTGAATGGTTCATGCGGCTTCACCTTGAGTACATGTTCGTAGGTTTTGAGCAGTCCGGGTTTCTTGCGGAATACGTCTCGGAAATTCTCCAGGAGTTCAGAGAATACTTTCTTCTGGTCCTTAGAGAGTCCCGAAGTTTCTTGAGTCTTGTCGTGGATTTCTTCGTCGTTGACGCCGTCGTCCTCTTCCTGCAACGAGTGGATGCGCGTCTCGGAGTTTGGTTTTTCGAGGTCGAGGGCGAACGTGTATTTGTCGTCTCGGGTGTAGGGTTGGTCGACCGTGATGGTGTTGCTCCCGAAGTCCAGGATCGATCGAGTTTTTATCAAGAAGTCGATTCCCAATATGCACTCGTTGGTTAATTTCGGTACGATTAGGACGGGCGTGTGATCACAGAAGCCTTGGATTCCGATCGATGCGAAGATTTGGAGAGAGATAGGGACCCCTCGGCCTTGGGTTGCCCCTGTGACAGTCATCCCTGTCAGAGGGAGCGACGGGCAAGCGAGTAAATTTTGGTGTCGGTGGAAGAACTCCTCCGATATGGCCGTTACTTCACTTCCGGTGTCTACCAGTGCCGTCACTGGTGTGCTCTGTAACAGGATCGTCAACGCGGGGCATTTATTCTTGAGTCGAGTCATCGCGCATTCTTCGTCCTCGAGTAGCTCCGATCGCAAATCTTTTCCGAAGCCGATCGTCACCTCGGTTATGTACCAAGTTGCGGAGGTGACGAGGCTTCGTTTCCCTGCTCCGTGGTCGTTTCCGGCTCTTCGTCGGCCGTTGTTTCCTCCATTGTTTCCACGCTTCGGATGTTCATACGTTTGTCCTTGGGCGGGAATTTAGGAGGGTTATTTTTTTGTTTCTTGTCGTTCCGGTATTCGGGTTTGCCCTCTTTTCGCTGCTCATGGCCGGATCGATTCTCCGAGTTCCTAGAGTCGTCCCTCGGGCTTTGAGTCTGGAAGCGATTTTGTGGCGGGGGCCTTTCCCCCTCCCTGTTCCCCGGAATCTCTTCGTCCAGGGACGACAGTAAGTCCAGTAGGTGGGGAAGTGTTTCTATGCAACTCGTTCGAATAGTCGTTCTCACGTCTTCGGGGGAATGCCTTTTAATTTTGTGGACGATTCTTCGATCGGTCAGAGGCGGTCGGAGTTCTTTCACCAGCCCGATGAGAGACAGAGCGTAGGCGAAGCGAGAAGTTTTCTTGCGGGAGTCAAACCAATCGTATTCAAGTTCATTCTTGACGTGGTTTTGACGATCCTCGCTCCAGAATCTTCTGGCAAACTCCTTTTCAAACTCATCCCAATTGGAGATTTCATTCCGGACAATCTTCCACCATTGCAGAGGCGTGTCCTTGAGACATTGGGAGATCATAAGATGAAAGTCATTTCTGGGTGCAAACACCTGGTAGTGGGATTTGAGGTCCGCGAGGAATTGCAGTAGCAGCTCATGAGGCTTTCCCGCGAACGTGGGTGCGTCTATCCTTAGAGCTCCCAGTGCGTTTCCTAATTGCGCATTTCTGGAGTGCATGTCGGACCTGTCTCGCGGATCATGCACGTCCACTCTCGGTGCGCTTTGCAACCGCTCAGATAAACTGGCAACGTAGTCATTGGGTAGTCCGAGTCGTCCCAAGTGTATCCCCGTTCCCGGTGCATTTAGGTGCGAGTTCGTTTTTGGAGAGTTTCTCTCTCTCTATCTTCTCTTTCCCAGTTCGGAGCACTGTTCTTGCCGTGGTGGGGGTAGAGTGTAGATGATGGCACGTCGAGTCGCCAAGCTTCGGGGGACGTGTGGGAGGGAATTTTGTCGGGCTTGTTTCCCGAAATGTGGGAGATAACGAGCTCTTGGAGAGCGTCTCGTTACGTAATTTCGCGTCGTCGTCCATTTTCTTCACAATTTCTGACAGAAAAATTACCGAAGGGTCCACGTGGCCGCTGTCGATGACTGAGACAGAGCTTGCGCGGCTGAGGGGGCGGGGTTGGTCCGTCCGACGGTAAACTTTATGCTTATTTCTTCTTTTCGGTACATTTTCCCTCCCCTCGTCCCTCCGAGGGTCCCATTGTCGACGATCCTCAAGAGGAGGATCTTGTCGGATGCTAGGATCGAAGGAGGCAGCCCCTTCTCCGCTCCCGAACGTGTCGGAGGCGGGAGAGATGAGCAATTTCTTAGTCTTCGGAATTGCTCCGCTCTTGTCAGCACTCATCATGGAGTGGGAATGTTTTGGACTTCGGCTTCGTAATTTCTCCTACGATGGGGAATTTGTGAATTTATTTCTCTTGGCCTTTATTTTTCAGTAATTTCACGTATGCCTGGTCAAGTTTATTGTTCTCATTGTTCGCTAGCACGTGTGTCCGATTCTGTCAACAAGGCCGCTCGGTGCGGCCATATTTCTCAGAGATTATTTTTCTCGAGAATTTATCTGCTCTCCCTCGCCGAGCGCGTTAATCCTTCTTAATCCTTTCTTTTATTTTGCGAGTTCTCTTCGCTCGGCGCGGATTAGCGTTGTTGACAGAGTCCCACGTGTGCACGAATTTCTTAGGCGCACGTGGTCGATGTTATTTATTTAATCGAGTCGGGCGATGGGATTTCTCGGTTGTAAACCGGCTATTTCGATAAACGCTAAGTCTGGTGGTCTAAGCTAATTGTTTGGATCGTTGTTCCCGATTAAAGAAAGGCGAAATCTTCGCGTATGATTCCTCTGAGACATGGAAATGCTTTGGCTAACGATTTGGAGAGAATTTAGAATTTATTTCGAGTTTTCGTGGCAACGCTGAGAATGTTGTCAAATAGGAATTATTGATTGCAAGAATTCTACTTCTGCGGGGATGCGGTATTAAGCCTCGGGTCTCTGTTCGGGCGCCATTGAAACATTTCGGCTTATGCACGAGCGATGATTCGTACTCTCTCGTGCGTCGGGAGAAACGGGTTACGGACTCGAGGTCGATTCCTTGTGAGGAGCAGGATTCAGGGAGAAATATAATATCAAATTATTAGCGAATTTACGGAATTTATTTGCGCAGCGGTCTCTCTCAATCGCACACTCTGTGGGAGTTATGCGTTGCCTCAGGGTGTTGTTGTGCGCGTCGTCATGAAAGACGACTTCGACCCTTCATCTTCGGCATTCCTGAGAATGGGAGAGAGATCGCTGCTGAAAGAAAAACAATGATTATTTTATAGTTAAGCGAAATTGAGCAAAATTAGATTGAAAGCGGGTGAAGCCCTGTGCGGTGTTACGGCAGGAGGAGAGGCACAGCTGTTAGTTAAAGTTATGAGGAATTGGCCAGGAAATTCAGGTTGGTGAAGTTACGCGGAATTAAGGGAGAGCACGAGCGAGGTAAAACACCGCTCGCGCGCCGTGGTCAAGTTTGCACCCACGCAGAAGGCGAGTGTGCGAGTTCTATCGACGAGAAGCGTCGGAAAAGAAATTCTCTCGAAATTGCAGCCTAAGGCTTGGTTTATGATCGTCAGTGAGGCTGGCGAGAAGTGAGAGCGAATTTGCGCGATTTGTTCAGAACGCGTGAATTCTCATGGCAGGACGGGATACGTCGTTCCCGATAGACGAGCGTTGGCCGAGGACGACCGTCTGAAGCGTCAGAGAGGCTGACGTACCGTCAGATAGGGTGAATTACCGCAATTCATTTCTAGGATTGACGGTAATTCTCGTGGCGGGGCAGAGAATTGTTTAAAATCGCTCCCTGCTGGGCATTTAGTTGCCGAGGCTAGATGCACGAAACGCCAGTGAAGCTGGCGTGCAAAATTTATGATTTTATAATTTTCCCGATGTGATTTTCGCGACTTGTCCACCCGCGTGGAGTTGAGCGAGGCGTTTCTGCGGAAAAGTAATGAAAGAACGATGTGAAACACGCGATACCGCACTCCTTTGCAATGAGCCGGTTGAAATGCGATCAAATCCGCGACTCGTGTCGTTGAACTCTTTTATTCCGGTCTGCGCAGTGAGTACAATCTGTCACCAACACTTCTGCTCCGCCTTCCTTCAAGGATCCTTTCTGTCGCCTCTTGCCTTCGGGCGTCTTGGTTGCAGGTTTTGGCACGCTATTTTTTTGCCTTCTGTTTGGACTATAAGTTCCTGCGGGAGGTGGTCTTCTTTTCCGGTTTTTTCCATCTTTGCGAGCTGCCGCTTCCTAACCTCAATCTGCGTTTCCTTCGCTTGGTCCACACGCTGCCTTATTCTTTCTTGCTGCTGCGCATGCGCGGAGGTTTTCTCATCCACACGGCTGAATCCAGCCAATCGCTCCGGACGCCGACATAAAGGTACGCCATCCGTGACTCGGCTATCGACCCTCGGGCCTTGTGAATCGACCTGGAGCTCCGTCCATAGATCACGCATACCTCTTTACCGACCATCGGTCAACTGGCTACCACTATTGTCGGCACATAGGGTCTCTCCTCTCGGTCACTGAGCGATTTTCTATAACATGTCCAAGACCAGCGCCAAATCCAGCCTACTCTGCCGGAGCATTGGTTCCATTCCCCCGGACGTCAGCTGAACCGGGGCATGCAACCGTCGTTTTCATGCTAGGTGCATCCACCGCAGCACTGGAGTGCCCTTGGAAGAAGTCTTGGCGGACGCTGACTCCTTCCTATGCTCAATCTGCGCCGACCTCTCTTGAGCGGACCTCAGCTCTCCCCTGGAGACCCGGACGTGCCCCACGCTCAACATCTTGCGCGTCGCGCTGAACCTCCGTTCCCCCCGGCTGAAACTGCCCCTCCTAGTCACGCAGTCAGTAATGCGGACATTCTCAGCGAGCTGCGGGGGTTTCGCTCAGAGCTGCTCTCGCTAAGGACTGACCTAGAGGCCAAAATCGACAGCGTCGCTCTCCGGGTCGAAGACATCGGCCTCGCGGTCAATAGGACTGATCTGCGTGTCGACGCCATCGAAGCCCGATGTACGGACCTTGGCTCGAAGCTCGAGGAAGTTGAGTCCGCCTGCCTCGCACGGCCCGTCAGCTCCCTCCTCGATAGTTCCTCCCTAGTCAACTCGGTGTCGCATGAACTTAGGGAGCGTGACAAGAGAGCGGCCAATATCATCATTTCCGGTCTCCCTAAGCATGATGACGGAATCGCTGGGGACACCACAGCTGTACGTGACCTCTTCACCGTACTCCAACCGGATCTTGACGTTGGCCCTCTAGGCGTCTCCCGTATTGGGAAGCCAGGTGGAACCAACGCTCGACCTCGCCTGGTCAAGGCCGCTTGTTCCTCTCGGGATATAGCGCTCCGGTTGAGGACCTCGGGCGGCCGTCTCAGGGGGAACTCCCTCTACAGGGATGTCTCCCTGAACCCCTGCTACTGCCATCATCTACTCTCTGCTAACCTCATCACGCCTTGCCCGCTAATTATCACTGCAACTATCTTTCTACTTCTATTTCTGTATGCATCTGTATCAATCTTTTCTTTCCTGCTACGCTGTACTTCATCTTTGTGCATAGGGGTCTAGTCCCAAGAGCACGTAAAATAAACCATTATTATTATTATTATTATTATTATTATTATTATCACCTTAAAATCCGTGAAATACGGCCTGCCTAAGTCCACCAGACAGACGGACTAGCTCTGAGGTCAGAAAACCAGCGCAATGCAGGTACTTCGCCCAGAACTAGTTTCCTAATCGCGCGCTCGGGTAAATTGGAGGAGTACGACTTGATAATTCGTTATAAGTCCATTACCCGTCGATGATTACTCGGAGCGAGTGTAGATTTGAAGTTTCGAAGTCAAGAATGCCTGGAGCTCTCGCTGCTGGCCCTTAAATAGGAAAACGGGACGTGAGGAGATTTTTCCCTTCCGTGTCGTTCAAAGGGGTGACAGGTAGGGTGTCGGTCAGGTGGGATGACCACCGGAGTCAAGTGGCGAATTTATTTTGACACTTTGACAGGCGTATCGAGCGAGGCGGTCCGATGGGCTGTTCTTCGCGCGGGTCATCGCCGCGACATACCCAGAGGGTGTGTCAAAAGGCTCGCGTCGCGAGGTGGGATTAAATTTTTCAGAACCGAGAAGGCACGGCTTACCTCACGTGTGTGTAGGTGAGCCGAGACATACGACGCCCGTATCGACGGAATGCTTCGTTCCGTTACAAAATATTATTTCGGTGCTTCGGTAACTTTCTCATTGACACCGTGAAACAGAGAATATTAAGGTAGTTCTATCGTGATATTCAAGTCGAAAAATTGTCTTTCAGTCTTCCTCACGCAAATTTTAACACGCGCTCTCATGAGAGAGTACCGGAAATTGTGATTTTTACTACTCAGTATTCATATCCCAAACAAAATTTTGGGTAAACAAAAAATGATCGAACTGCCTCAAGTAGAAAATATGAAGAAAATTAATAATAATAGAGCGGGTAGAATGAAAGGGAAATTATAACCATACAGGTAAGATTCTATACGATCAGGTTTTATTCGTTCGTTAGTTTGGACAATTTTTTTTTAACGACAAATTTTTGAGTCATTTTCATGTTTTCTTGATGTGCAAACTATCGCATTCTCAATCGAATGTTATAAACAATGGCAAACGATAAAATTTCCGAACTGTGCTGTTGACAAGGAAAAGAGAAGTTGTAAGTGGCCAACACCTCATCAAGAGTTAAATCGAAAACGTGTAAGGCAGAAGCATGCTTTGCAAAACATGATTCGACATGCTGAATGAGATTGAAAAATTTAACATTGGCGTGAATCAAGCCACCGCGAGATTTGATGTCGACAAGTTGAGCAACGGAAGGTTTGCCGGCACAATTTGATTCGACAGCTGATCTGCAAGAGTGAGAAGAACCATATCGTTTCAAGATCTGCCTGCATAAGTATCCTGAAAGTTGAAGAAATAAAGAATAGGAGAGTTAAACCACAGGAAAGTGTAGAATGTGACCATCCCGAAGACACGAAAGTAGCATGCGAACCTAAAAATACGTGCCAACCTCAATATTTCCCAGTGAAAAGAACTTTATTCGAGTGAGTCTCGGGCCAGCAGATGACGGAGCCGTCAAATGTACTTGGTCCGAGACTCTACCGAGTCTCTGGATGACTAACTACGAAGATTATACAAAAAGAGGTGTTAGGTTAAGGGTATACAGTAGGGTGGCTGCAATTTAGGTCGAACTTGAATTTTCGAAGTCCCCACGTAAAAACACAATTGTTCGGGATTGAGCGTTATTTGTGATCGATAACGCGAGCATTTGGGTCAGGGTTCGCGCCTTGCCGCGAATGTCGCCACAGGACGGGCGACACATGGGATCGACAGGCAACGCGAGGTCCTTCAGGCTAATTATCGCGCTCTGCCACGGGCGTCGCTACAATTCGGGCAATTATTGATTTTTCGGGAATAACGGTCATGCGCGTAATCGATATTCATCGATTACGCCATGATTGATCTCTCAGTCTTGGATCACCGGTGGGAGCGCAAACACGTGGGTCTTGTCGCGTCGAGTCCTTAGCTTTTTCTCGCGGTACTTCGCACCATGAGGTCAATTCGAGCCTTGAAACCTCGAATTGAGCGGGTTTCGGGAATTAACTCGTTCTAATTCATTACTGGGATGCGCTCTCACCACGCACGGGAATATTTTCCTTCTTTACATCGGGATTGCCAAGATAATTCGGGATTACGTTAAAACGCGGGTCACGCGCACGGGTTTCAAGCGCACACGGTCGTCGTCGGCCACGAGGCCGACGAAATTACACGAGTCTAGCGGGTTATTCGCGATTTTGGGTGACTCGAGACTCACGATCTCGAGTCTCGGAAATTACCTCGCATATTTGCACCGGGCGGGTTATTCTAAACAGTATTACACGCACCACGGGCGGGTTTTTTACCAACAACGGTTTACGCGCATCACGGGCGGGTATCGGGCCAAATTTCACGGCACCAAATTACCAACTTATGTATTTTATAATAAATTCACACTTTATATTTTTATCGCCCGCTCTTATTTCTTCCTTACCGCCAACACCAGATCCCGCACAAAACATTTTGGTCCTTCGAGCCGGATCTGGTGGTAAGAGCGCGCAAAGTGAGTGTGAAAAGTGTCGTGAAATCAGGGGGAAAATTTCTGCATCGGGTTCAATTTGTGCTACGCATCGCATGGGACTTCGAATTTTATTCGCCTCACGGGCGTGCGAGCCACGTGGCTCGCGCTCACCGGGCGGCCATCTTGGTCATCGATCGCACCTTCGCATCGATCCGGTCAATGCTTAGCGAGCTTCTCGCATTGTTTCTTCGCATCGGGTGAGTTTTTCGAAACGTTCTTCGCAATTTCTTCGCTCACTAGTGCGGGAAGTGATTTATGGGCGTGGTCAAGACTTGATCGTTATCGATTCCGCCGTTTTCTCAAGTGCGCGGGTTCTTCGCTAACTGCTTGGGCGATAATCGATCAACTGGCCACTGTGCGCGTCCCGGGTGGTAAAGTGACCGTCACTTTACCTCGTATCGGTAACTAACCGGCTCTTCGCACGAGTTTCGGGATTTTCACTCTTTTTCGACATTATTGCGCGAGTTACCGATAATTACGCACGCGCTCGGTCGGGTTCACGCATTTTTTCGGGTTTTGACAGTGATCTCCGGGTATTCGTCGGGTTTTTTCGCGTAGCCCTTCGCAAGTGACATTTCGTATTCATTTTGCAACGGGTTTTTTGGGCATTTTCGCGGGCAATTTCGCTGTGTTCGGGATCAGTCGCGGGTCTATTTTCGCGAGTTGACAGGTGGCAATTTCCGGGCGGGTTTCGGGGCCACCATATACGAGCGGCTATCGCGGGTCGCAGTTTTCGCATGTGCGGGTTCGGTTCGCTTCATCTTTTGAACTTTTTTGGGCGCTCCGGTTTCGGGACTTTACGAATCGGTGCTCACGTGTTTTCGCGAGTGGTTCTCGAACGTGGGCTCACCTTCTTGGTGCTCGCACGGGCGATTTTTCATACGATTTCCTGAATTACGTCGACAATCCGAGTTTTTCGCGAAATTACGGGCTCAACTTGTTGTTGAGGACGCCGAATTACACGTTTTGTGACATTACGCGGGTAATTCTCAGTGTCGGAGTGCGTCGAGCAATCGCGATCAGTTGCGAGATTGCTTTTGGCATTTTCGGGATTTTCACGCGTCGCGCAGTGCGGGTTGACCGCTCACGTGTTCCGTCAACACGCTCGGTCATTTTCAGCGCATTTGGATTTTGATTCTTCTCTTGCACTGCGCTTTCGGGACATTATTGACATTTTCGGGTGAATTTGCAGTGCGACGGGGCATTTCCGACATTTATTGAGAATTTCGTGGGTTTTTTTGGGAATTTCGTGTTCCTTTTGCGTGACGTGCGCATAGGAACCGTGGGTTCGCACCGGGCCATTTATTTTCATCGACGGATCGCGCGCGTCACGTGCTCGCGGTCTAATCTCGGACCGCACAGAACGCCACGGCGTTCGCACATCGGCACAACGCGTTTTGGAGAGTCTTTCTGCCCCCTCCTCTACGGCTCGGGACATTTACAGTGCGTCGCAACAATTACAGCGCGACACAATGGGTTCGTGGGTTCTTAACACGGGTTCAATCATTCACGGGTGGTGTCAGACTCCTTTTTTCGATTATTGGGTTTACAAGTGCGGTCCGCAGAGCAATTGGGTGCATTTTTCACATAACTTGAACGTGCATCAAGAAACGCGAACGACAATCGGGCTCCGGGCATATTTTTTGAAGTGACAATTCGGGATTCGGGAATCAAGTGTCGCATTCACGCGTCGCGGTCATCACGGCCAGCCGTGCCTCGTTGACCACGTGGTCATCGAGAAAGCTACTTCCGTCGGGCTACGGCATAATTTTGGGCAGCCGCTGCGTCAAGTTGAGACTTACGACCTCGACTTGTTTTGGGTTTCGTTAGCATCGGGTATTTTTTGGCAACGTTCGGTTGGGTCTACGCATTAAAGGGATCGTCGCGTTCGAACACGTTGCCATCGCGCAGCTTCTGGGCCAGCGGCGCCTCGGTACATTTTCCTTTGGGACATTTTCGGGTTTCTTGTTCGCGTTCCGTACGGCAGTCGATTGTGGTGTGTGCGGGCATTGACGGGTTTGCAATTCACCTACTCGCAGGGTGATTTTTCGGGAATTTGCGCAGTTTTCGGACATTTTCGGTTCCGTTGAGTCAATTCAGTGCTCTTCGACCGCGAGCGTAACCCGTCAGTGCGTCGGGTCATTTTGGGCACAGACATCTTGGGAATATTCAGTGAACCTCAATCAGTGCGGGTTCGCGCCGCGCTTCCGGGACAATTTTGGCCTACACACATCGCCTTCGAGCCCTTCACGGGTAGGCACAGTGCCTCGGGAAATTTCTCCGGGTTATTCGGGTTTTCGGACACGGTCCGAGTCTTCGCAGTGGGATTAAACGGTCTTACGATTAGTGATCTTCCCACGGGACGGCCGACACGGTCGGCCTTTTATCGAATTATTCGGGTACTTCGCGCGCGTCTTCGGTGTTCGTTCAACGAGATTCGCGGGCTAACGGATCAAGTCCAACAGGACCACCGGGCGGAGACGCGGTGTTATTAATTGAGGAGAATCGCCGTTCTTCTCGCCATGGGACAAGCTAACCTCGCAGCATCAAGCGGGACACTACAGTGAGTACGCATGCCGTTCGACATGGGTCCGGAACTCGCATTCAGGTCGAGCGGTGGAGTGAAACGACTCCAACTTCGTCGGGAGCTTCCACCTCTTCCAAACACTGGGATTGGAGGAACAGCGTCGGGTCCAATGCATGGGGAGGTTAGCTACACACCACGCGATCGGGATCGGGCTGATCGCCTTCCGCACCACCGGGTGCCGACGGAAGGTGGTCCAACTACACAAGTGCGGGTTGTGTCTTCAACGGGTCGGGTGATTCGACTTCGGGTATCGCGCCCAAGAACGCCTTGCACAAGGGCGCGAATCGCGAGAAACCCGCGTGCAGATCGGGTCGACGCATCTCGCCGTCTCGTTTACCGTACAGGCAGCGAGACTTATTATCCCTTCGGGCTAAGGGATCGGTTCGGGTAAACTCTTGGGCAAGTCGAGATTTACGACCTCGCCTTGTTCGGGTCCAAGAGTTCGGGACGATCGAGTCGGGTTCGACGCTACCGGTATTTATTCGCAACGTCGCATTGGGCCTTGCACGCGGGTCGGGATCGTCAGCCATTCCTTACGGACGACGGTGAGAAATATCTCCTCACCACGGTCGGGGCGACCTCTTCTTCGGGAAATTAAGGAGTGCGAGACAGAAATTCGGTTTCGCAGTCAAGTTCACGGGCATACGTACACGAGCGGGAACAGAATTACGCAACGCAACATCCTCCCTGAGATCGCGCAACCATACGATCTTCAGGGGTTGCTCGCACCGGGAACGGTTTAGGCCAAGGATCTCTTCCAAGACATTGGCAGGGAAACTTGAGCTGGGACGCTTTAGCATCCACGGATGCAACGCACGGGTTCGTCGGGAGGCATCGCACCTTGGGACCATCGGTACGACGTTGGCTCCACACCACGTCGGGCGCAACGTGCGCCATACGCGAGTTCTGACGCATCGGAGTTCGCAACGGGTCGTGTACGTTCGGTTATTGGGGACGGAGAGCCGCGCATCGGCCACACTAGTCTTCGCAACGGCTAAGGTCGCCCCAATCAAGCGACTCACAATCACTCGCTTGGGACTGGCAGCAGCAGTGCTTCCAGCGAATTTCAGCGCAATTCGGGAGCAGCGCAATTATGTTCAACGCAGTTCGGGCCTTGATGATTCACGGGTATAGTTTTGGACGGACTCCAGGGTAACGCTTACCTGGGTCACGTCACATCCTTCATTGTGGAAGGATTTCATTGGGAATCGGGTCGCATCGGCATTGGAGCTCATGCCACGGGTCCAATGGAGGTTCACACCGGGACGGACAATCCAGCAGATTGTACATCGAGGGGGGCTAACCATCCATCAGCTGCAGCAACTTTCAATGGGGAGGCACGGGCCTCACTGGTTAGCAGAAGTAATTTCTCCATTGGCCAACACAGCGCATCGGGTCGAGGGACGCAACGGCGCTTGAAGAGCGTCCAGGTCTTACACTAATAGTCGCAACAGCCTACTAACGGGCCCTCAACTACGTCAGGAAATATTCACCCCTCACACAGTTGTTGCGACTTACATTACTGTTCCTCAAAGTGATTACAAACCTGAAGGGAACCGGGGGCGGTACATCGGGTCCAGTCAACACACGGAGAGACCTGGAAAACGCAAGGCTTCACCGGATAAAAGCCATTCCGGGAGTATAATCTCATTGGGAGCTCAAGTTACTTGCATACGGCTACACGCTTCCGAAATCGCATCCGATCAGGCGATTGACGACCTTCATCAATCATCAAGGGATCCTCAGGGTGGGAGGATGGCTGAAGCGGTCAGCCTTACAACCTGGCAGCAAAACCTCAGTCATTCTCCCTCGGGACGCACCAAAGACGGAGCGGCTGGAAAATTGGTGAGCGGGATCCAGTACGCTCACGCATCATGCGGGCGTCCAAGACGCACGCTTCTGGGCCCTTACGCGTACAAATTTTACGGGTCAGTTGCCAAGCTCACGGGTCACGCCGCCAGGGCGGATCTTTTCACGGGGATCGACTACATGGGGCCAGATTCACAGAAAGCTGGCACGGGCATGGGAACAAATGTCACGAGACTGGTGTGCATTTATCTGTTTTATCACCTCTGCTGTGCACCTTGCAGTTGTTACAGATCTATCAACGGGCGGTTCTTCGCGGTACTTCGCACATTCACCGGGAGACGAGGAGTTCCTCACACAATCCACCGCAACTACGGGATCAACTCCAAGGTGTAGCAGCAGAATTGAGACCACGCTTCAATACAGGGACACGGGAACCCGGCAAAACTTCAACCAAGGGCAACTGACGGGAGCAACAAGGTGTTCTCGCCACCGGGAGCACCTCACATGGGCGGGAGCTCAGAGACGGCTGTCACGTCGGTGAAACAGCCCGTCTGACGGACGATTGGGCCGCACGGGCCTCACGTGCGAAGCACTTACAACGCTTCGCACCCACACTTCGGGAACCCTCCACGCAGGTCCGCTACAAGCGGGCTCGGGTGCGTTGGACGAGCCACTGACTCCAAACCTGGGTACCTTCGCATCGGGGAGGCCTTCACGGCCCACAGAGGCCATCACCTCGGGAATTGGACGCTGCCAGGCCAGCGAGCTGGCAGATCATCGGGAACGGCTTCAATATCTTCTGGGAGCATTGGGCATTGGGCAGCAGGATACGTTCAGCATCCCCAAGAGGTTTAAAACCGGCATCCAGTGGGAATTCCACCCACTGGGCGCACCACACCTGGGTGGGCGGGGAGACCGCAGCATCGGCGGTCAACCATCACCTCTGGCGGACGCGGGGAGAGGCGGCTCTCATGTGGGAAGAATTTACGACTCTTCTTACGCCAGTGGGGGCCGTACTTGACTCTCGTCCGTTGGAACCAAGGTCGGGTCGTTGGTCTTCGCATCTTCTGACCAACGAGAATCAGCCGCCAACGAAATGGCCGCTGGTTCGGGCAAAGCAGCTACATCCGGGAACCAACGCACATGGGCAGCGACGCACAGCAAGGCGACATCCACCATCACACGGCCAATCAGCAAGCGGGTGTTCCGGCCAGGGCCTCATTCGGGTTCAATCGACAGCACTGCTGCCGATGGCGGGGAGAATGTTCGGGATTGAGCGTTATTTGTGATCGATAACGCGAGCATTTGGGTCAGGGTTCGCGCCTTGCCGCGAATGTCGCCACAGGACGGGCGACACATGGGATCGACAGGCAACGCGAGGTCCTTCAGGCTAATTATCGCGCTCTGCCACGGGCGTCGCTACAATTCGGGCAATTATTGATTTTTCGGGAATAACGGTCATGCGCGTAATCGATATTCATCGATTACGCCATGATTGATCTCTCAGTCTTGGATCACCGGTGGGAGCGCAAACACGTGGGTCTTGTCGCGTCGAGTCCTTAGCTTTTTCTCGCGGTACTTCGCACCATGAGGTCAATTCGAGCCTTGAAACCTCGAATTGAGCGGGTTTCGGGAATTAACTCGTTCTAATTCATTACTGGGATGCGCTCTCACCACGCACGGGAATATTTTCCTTCTTTACATCGGGATTGCCAAGATAATTCGGGATTACGTTAAAACGCGGGTCACGCGCACGGGTTTCAAGCGCACACGGTCGTCGTCGGCCACGAGGCCGACGAAATTACACGAGTCTAGCGGGTTATTCGCGATTTTGGGTGACTCAAGACTCACGATCTCGAGTCTCGGAAATTACCTCGCATATTTGCACCGGGCGGGTTATTCTAAACAGTATTACACGCACCACGGGCGGGTTTTTTACCAACAACGGTTTACGCGCATCACGGGCGGGTATCGGGCCAAATTTCACGGCACCAAATTACCAACTTATGTATTTTATAATAAATTCACACTTTATATTTTTATCGCCCGCTCTTATTTCTTCCTTACCGCCAACACCAGATCCCGCACAAAACAACAATCAATATATTAAAAAAAAATGTGTGCAAAGTTTGAATGCATTAAAAAAATTTTCAATGGTGCCTGTGAGCAGTTGAATTTTAGATGGGAAAACACATGTATTTTGCTGAGATATAACTAATTTATTTCTCAAACCCGTAATAGTGGTGGAAAAAATCTAAAACTAGGCACACATATTGTACATATATCAATAGTTAAAACATAATTTTTCAAGATTTTTTCAGTTATAATTTCCACAATTTTACGCTTCATGAAGACAGGCTCGATTTCGTATTTTCGAACAATTTTCGTGAAATATTATTATTGATTTTGTGATGTAATTTTCAACTTAACTAGAGCCTAAATTAGACCAGACTCGACTGTACTAGACTAGGCTAGACGATCAGAACCAAAAATTCAGCAGAACAAGTTTTTTTCCTATCGATAGTAAAATATTGACTTAGAATTAAATTTAAACTTTCAATTGCTTCAAAGCTATAAATTTATCGCACTGAAATAAATCGTCATGATATCTAATATAATTATTGAATGGAAAATCGATTGGAAATCGAATTCCATCGAAAAAAATTCGATGCAAAATAATGCGGTAAATTTTTATTGGTGGAGCTGTCGAAGCAAAGTATTTTTATTGATGTTCGGATACTTTTTGTGATATTCACGGACAATCTGGATAATATATTGTTTTTCTTCCTCGTTGTACGTCAATCTATTATTGTACTCCGTAATAAGCTTGATTTCCCTAAGCTGTGATCGATTTGGAAACTTTCGAAAAACTCGAGCGATCGGGGGCTTGTTTCACGAGCAAGCCGCTGGAACATGTAACAGAAATCAGAGTGTCCAAACGCTATGAAGTTCATCAATCGAACGTCGCTTCTCTGTTGGGTCCAAACATTGATTTTTTCGTAAGCCCACAATCACTCAAGTTTTCTGAATGATTCCAAATCGATCACAGCTTTCTCGATAACGACGTATCGGAGTGGAACTTGAACAAAAATTATCAGTTTGACTTGCAAATTGTCAAAAAGTTAAGCGTCGTTAATTGATGTCGCAGAAAGGGGAATCTAGCGTATTACGGAGTACAACAATAGATTAACGTACAACGAGGAGCAAAAACAATATATAATTTAAATTGTCCGTGAATATCACAATCCGAATATTACTTTAATAATACTTGATAAAAATACTTTCCGTCGACCGTCTCCACTCATAAAAAATTACCTCGTGATTTTCTATCCATTTTTTTTCGATTGAATTAGATTTTTAATGGTTTTTCATTCGATAATTATATTAGATATTATGACGATTTATTGCAGTGCAACGAATTTATGTCTCGCAAGCAATTTAAAGTTTAAATTTAATTTTAAGTCAATATTTTACTATCGATAGGAAAAAAACTTCTTCTGCTGAATTTTTGGTTCTGATCGTCTAGCCTAGTCTAGTACAGTCTAGTCTAGTCTAAGTTAGACTCTAATTGAGTTGAAAATTACATCACAAAATCAATAATAATATTTCACGAAAATTGTTCGAAAATGTGAAATCGAGCTTGTCTTCATGAAGCGTGAAATCGTGGAAATTATTACTGCAAAAATCTTAAAAAATTATGTTTTGAACATTGATATATTGTGACGTTGTCACTTTTGTTGCCAGCTGTCGAGTCGCGGCGAGAGCTACCGGATCCCAGTCTGGGACCGGCCTTTTCTTTTTTTATCTGATTTCAGCCCCCCCCCCCCCCCCCAGGATCGAGGAGGACCGAACGAGCCGACGAACTCGGAGAAAACACCACGAACTTCCCTGAACATTCCCGCGAGCGCGAGCGAGCGACCCACCGACCGAGCGAACAGCTGATTCGCCCTAAAACTCGCGCACTTGACCCACTTACGAATTTCTCCCTCCCTCCCCCGCGTGTCAATTTTCGTGTTCCCCCCTTAGCCCCACTCACTTTAGCCCCGCACACACTCGTTTTTCGCGACAAGCGTCGAGTCGCGGAAACCGTGTCACCCATCGTCCCTCCGACAAGGCTTGTCCGTCGAGTCGGAGGAAACTCAACGGTTTCCGCGGCGTCCAGGCGCGTTTTCGACAATACGACCGCGACTCTGCCACGGCTGTTTTGACAGCCGTGGGCGCCGCCATCTTGCTCGAGCCTCGGTCTCGCGAGGCAGGCAGCGTGGCGCCAGCGCCCGGTCGCGAGACCGACGTAGGCGCCACCTGTGTGCGATCTCGCGAGGCCGACGCTCGATAAGCGGATCAATAATTGGTCGGCTCTAAAGCCGCGTTTTGATTGGCTATCGGAACGTTCGTAAAGCTTCGCGAGCGTCCCGAGGAGCTCGAGGAGACGCTGAAGTTCTCTCTCTTCCGCTTCGGACTCGACACGCGCAACATCGCTGTCGAGTTTTTTTTGTGCTATTTGCGAGTTTCTCGTGTTCAATTTGCGATCAAAAATCTTTACGACGACCCGGCTTTACGAGGGATTACTCTCCGGACATTCTTGGACCACTATGGCGCCGGATTTCTCGATTTTCCTCTCAAAAATCCAGAAAACAAGTAAGTCCTTCGATTCTTGCCGGGCGTGCGACGCCATTTTCCCGTTGTCGTTTGATTCTCCCCAAACTCCCAAATTTTCGTTTTCGTGTGCTTTCTCGAACTTTTCGTTCGAGAAAGAGATTGTTTCGTCGGTCAGTCGACGCGACGAGTGTTGTGCCATCGAGTCCGTCCCCTGTGAATTATTTGAGAAGTCATTTTGCCCCCTTTTGTTTCGCCATTCTCTCCAATAATTTTTCGAGTCATAATTTCGCGTTTTCGAGTCCCGTCGACATGTTTTCGTGCATTCCCATCGTCGATCGCCCGCCTCGTGTCCCTTTTTCGTTAAATTAGCCCCGTTTTCGCGTATTTTTGTGTGTTTTCGTGCGAGGCGAGCAAAGCTTTGTTTTGCTCAATCGGCCGCGTCGTCGCAGCCGATTCGAGCGTCCGCGTGGTTTGTTCGATCGCGTGGCTCACTCTTTCGCGTTCCCCTTTTTGTCACTGGTATTGTAAGACGCCTGAGTTTCAGGGACCCCCTGTCCCTGCGTTAAAGATTATCGTGATTCTCCCTGAGCCAGTTCTAATAATTTCATTAATTAAAATCATTGATTATTGTTTTCGTTCGCTAAATTTTGGCCCTTTTTGTAACGGTTGCTGGACCGACAGAACCAGCTGGCGCCCCTTATTTTCATTGTATAAATTCGCTTAAATAAATCCAAAACTTGTTTTTATTATTTTAATTCATTTTGCGCAGCGTTTATTTATTTTTCCCCCACAATTTCTCTTGCGCTTGTGTCGAACCCGTCACAATATGTACAATATGTGTGCCTAGTTTTAGATTTTTTCCACCACTATTACGGGTTTGAGTAATGAATTAGTTATATCTCGGCAAAATACATGTGTTTTCCCATCTAAAATTCAACTGCTCACAGGCACCATTGAAAATTTTTTTAACGCCTTCAAACTTTGCACACATTTTTTTTTTAATATGTTGATTGTGTTTTTACGGGGGGACTTTGAAAATTCAAGTTCGACCTAAATTGCAGCCACCCCAGTATACAGCTACGGCTTTAGGTTAACAAGATAGAATTGATAGAGAATAACTTAATCAAAATGAGAAACCTGTCACGTAATATATTATGCAATCTATAGCCGGAGAAAGGGTGTAATCGTGCTCAGGATTCCACTCAATGACATCGTCAGCCTCCCATGACTCGTTTGTCAAAGCTTCGTCCAATTTTTGACGGATTTCTTCTCTGCATTTTGCCATTTTACCCTCTACTTTTCAAGTCTTTTCGTTGAGATCCTTGAGCTCACTGAGCGACACTAATATCCGTGGCTCCGGTTCCCCAATGACAGTGCAATTGCCGTCTTGCCGAGGCTTGATGACGCTGTAGACGGATAGCAATTTATACAATCGCAGAAAAGTGAGGCAGTTGGGGTGGTCATTGCAGCCGGCAGCTTGTCGAATTGTGCCACAAAATTTCTAAAACAGACAAGTATATATAAACATTCGTAAATGGATGAATTAAATTAATTAGATTACTATTATGAGATTTATTTACCTCAAGGTTGTCTTGGTTTACTTTGCCAGTCAACAAATATTGAAAATCAAATTTCTTTGTAAGGTAAGCACACATGTCCATGGTTGACCTCAATGATAATCAGAGTCCCGCAGCTGTGTCCTGTGTTAGGAATTCTTGAGGACCTAGTTTGCCAGCGAGAACAGCGGACTCCCAATCGTCGAGCCACTGCAGAGTATCTTCCAGTACCTGAAGAAAGAAGCGGATAAGAATGTGAAAGCATCTCTCTCTCTCTCTCTCTCTCTCTCTCGAACAGTCTCAGTCGAGTGTTCGAGATTAGCAGACGTGTGCTGTCGCTCTGTCTCTGTCTCACCCACAAAATTCTTACGCATTGCTTATGCATTGTATTCGTCGCACTTCATCGCATTCGACTGCACCCTACTGCTCATTATTAGAAGCAAGTGCATCTCTCCCTATAGTGACGTAACAGTCGTAACTCGGAGTGAAGTGGAGTGATTTAGTATCATTATTTGGTCATAATTTTGCTATCTGTGATCATCGGTCGAACACCTTTGTGATTCTCCGCGTTCTGTCCTATCTCGTGGATTTCGGCTTTCTTATTAAAGCAAGTGTTTCTCTTCGTGAGTGACTATTAGCGGATGTCTGAACTGTTCCACAAAAATTTCCAGTGAATCCCCAGTGAAACCTCCACGAGACTCTTAGCAAAATCAATTCTATCGCTCGATGACGGTTATCCGTCGCTGTACGTCCCGCCCTACGACGTTAAGTGGCGCTTGCGCTCTACTAACATTAAAACCTCATCATTCGCGCCTCACTGACCGTTAATGGCTGTAATGATTTATACATCGAACTGAACAATCTTTCACCCTAGTGCAATTTCATCGGGTTTCTTTTTACGTTCGATTTTACCTTTTACCAATTGTCGCCGTGCAACTGTCTGCTGGTCATCTTTATTTATTCCACCGGTGACCGTTACTCTATCGAACACACCAGCGCTCTCCCACTGTGTTTATGTCAGCGATTACGCTTGGCTGATTTTTCTCGATTATTCTCATCGACAAACTCACCAATTCTTACTGTGTAGTAGTGAACATACGAAAGCCATGCTTGGCTAATTATGCTTGGCTGATTTTATTCTCATCGACATCGCATACTGTTCGCGTCTGCTATAATAATTTCATCGGCATTGCGTACTTCGCTTATTTTGCCTATAACCAATCGACGCTGCACTTCTGTCTGCTGGTCATCTTTGAATATTTCACCTATGACTATTATTCGACTGACATACCAGCGATCTCCGACTGTGTTTACGTCAGTGGTTACGCTTGGTTGGTTTTACTCTTATTGACAAACTTATCAACTTGCGCTGCGAAGCAGTGAACATACGAAAGCCACGCTTGCCTAATTACGCCTGGCAGATTTTACTCTCATCGACAAACTCACCAATTCTCACTGAGAAGCGCGCACACACGAAGGCCATTACTCACACTCCCGATGAGTGGTAATTGCTTCTCTCTTATCGCTAGCTATCTAGCAGCGCTTATCTGTGATCATTTCGCTATCTCACACTGACTTCTTCGATACGGTTTGACTCACACTGACATGCTTGATTGTCTTCTGTCGTCATTACCTTTCTCCGTTTACACCTGAGCAAAGAGAAGTCACCGATCATCGCATCCTGCTTCAAGAACATCGTCAGCTTGCGTCGCTTCTCGTCCCGAAGCACGAACTGGACCTTTTGTATCATCACCATGGCGAAATGCATACTCTGTAACCGCAGCAATAGACTTACCCCCACCATCATTTGTAAAGGCGAATGTAAGGCGAGTTTTCAACTCGAGTGCGCAGCCCGTGAGTACAACTGCGACATCGGCACTCTCAACGATCACTCTAATTTTGTTTGCGATCCCTGTGCCATGAAACGCTCAATTATTACCGCGCGTACACCCAACAGTTCCTTCGACAATAATATCTCTCTTAACGACTCTTTAACTGAAGTTACCTTGAATGACATTATGCAATTATTACAATCACAAAATCAGTCCTCTAATGAAAAGTTTGAATCGATTAAATCCGATATTAATTATAAATTCTCTAGAATACAGAGTTCTATTGCTGGGGTAACAGAAAATATTGCCACTCTTAGAGACGACTTTACGAAACTTGTCACCTCACATGACGCAATAGACGCTAGGATGTTGATTGTCGAATCAAAAACCTCCACTCTCGACGAACTCACCGTACAATTAAAAAACCAACAAGACAATTTCAAATCTGACATTGAAAAAATTGTAGTTAGTATCTTGCAAACCCGAACAATTGCCACCCCCAAGGCGAACCTCTTCGAAGCGACGATTGCTGGTATCCCGACCAATGTGGATCTTTCTCACTCCGCGATAGTCAACAAAGTCCTTACGACTCTCGGACTACCGAATTTTATCAATGAAATCGTCGAAATTCGTCCGTTTACAAAAAAATTACAAAATCCCGTTGGCAGCGATCGCGGTGGCCAGCAGCTTGCCTCCTCCACCGGTTCCACTCCCCAAGTGCCCTCCACTACTCTTGCTGTCATATTCACTTGTCCCTCAGTGCGGAACCAATTCATAGCCAAAAAATGTACGAAGAGAAACCTCCTGGTGAGCGAAATCTTGGGCTCGGAGGACGGGGGCAGGTTGTTTGTCAACCCGCTGCTGCCAAAGGAAACGTATAATCTTTTCCGAGCTGCTAAGGCCAAATCATCAAAAAAAAACTTTAAACATATCTGGACCAGTCTCGATGATACCATTTGTGTTCGTAAAAATGACGGCACCCCAATTATAGTAATCAATACTAACGAAGACTTGTCAAAACTCGATTGACGGCCCATAGAGCGTTCGATTAGCAGGCTACTTCCGGGGCCTGTAACCACTGGTCCTTGTCCCAATTTAACAATAACTATTGCTCAATTTAATGCCAACTCATTACTTGGACATTTTGACTTTATTAAATCGTACTTCTCAATTCACTTTTATCACATTATCTCCATCTCCGAAACGTGGCTTCACCCATTAATCTCCGATGACCTCTTACTCATCGAAGATTATGTGCTTGTTAGAAACGACAGGCTGGGTCGACGTGGCGGAGGTGTAGCTTGTTATATTCACCGTTCCCTGCGAGCTCGAGTCCTCGAATCATCGCAGGGCTGCTTCTCGAACGCTCCGGAATTCTTGGCCCTTGACGTGCGATCTCACTTTAATCAAAACCCTTTGCTTTTCTTTTCAATATACCGGCGACCCAAAGGGCTCCTCTTTGGTGGCTTCATACAAACCTTTTCTCGTCTTGCGACAGCGTATAACAACATTATTATCGGCGGTGACTTGAATTGTAACTTATTATCAAATAACACCGAAGCGCAGTTTCTTAGAGACCTCGTCTTCGCGCAATCGTTATTCATTGCGCAATCCGGAGCGACCTACCATACTTCACATTCAGATTCTTTACTCGACGTCTTTATTGTTGACAATGCGGACAAAATAGCCCTGTTTACTAAATCCGATTGTCCCTTCATCGCTGGACACGATATTCTTGAACTTCAATTTCTGTTTCCACACAAAATCAAGCCCACATTTCCGATATCTAAACGCAACCTCCGGCGATTCAATGACTCTGACTACCAAGCCTTACTCAGATCCTCTTTACAACATATTAATAACTTCATGCCCCAGGACGACTCCGATCGCGATATCTGCTCATTAGCATCTTCCATAAATCACGCTGTAACCAGTGCTCTCGATGTTATTGCTCCGCTTCAAACTTTTCACATCGCTAAGCGGCGTAACCCGTGGCTCTCCGAGTCCTTGAAATCTCGCATCAAAACTAAGAATACCCTGTACAAGCAGGCCAAGCGTTCGGGTTGTGTGCTCAGACTTGCGATATATCGTTATTTCAGAAACAAACTGATGGCTGACCTTAAGGCCGCTCGTAACAACTATCATCTACACAAACTCTCTAACATAACGGATCCCCCTAGGCTCTGGAAACAACTTGCAACGCTTGGCTTGGTTAAAGGGAGCTCTTCTGCGCCCTCAGATTATTTTGCTCTCGACGAACTAAATGAATTCTTTGTGAAGATATCGAATGCCCCAAATCAGCTGACCCCAGCCGTGCTACATGATAATCTTTTCGTTACGCCTGCAGATCGTCCCCTCTTCGTTTTTACTCCCATTTCCCCTGAAGAATTATGTCTCCTTATTAGTACGAGTACCACTCCATCACTATCCCAAGATCTCGACGGCAATTCCATGTTTGCGATCCATAAAGGCCTACCAGTATTGTCACCAATCTTGTCCTCACTCTTCAATCGTTGTTTACTAACCGCCACGTTTCCCGAAGGGTGGAAGCGCGCGTTAATTCGTCCCCTGCTCAAAAAAACTCCACCGTCATCGATTTCTGACACGCGGCCTATCGCCAACCTGTGTACACTCTCGAAAATTCTTGAAAAAATCGTCCATAGCCAACTCTCTTCTTATCTTTCGGAATACAATCTCTTAGATCCCCGACAATCGGGATCACGGTCTTACATACAGGTCTGGAAACTCCCCGGAGTGGGGGTAGGCAAAATTGACTCGCATATTGAAGCAGTAAAATCGAGTTCTCTCTATCGCCACCTGCAGCGCTGCTATCGAGTGTCGACATGACATAACCTCAATCATCGTTTTCGGTTTTGTCAGTTTGTTTTTTACCGTGTAACAAATTTTCATTTTTGTGCTGTGGTTTTGTGCTGTGATAGTGAGTTGGGATAAAGAAGAAATATCATTATGGGACGATCGTGCATCGTTCCAAATTGTAAAAGTTACTATCGAGGTGCTGGGAAACCAAAAGTTTCAATTTTCAAAGTGCCGAGTAACATCGAGACTTTGCAGAAGTGGAAAGCCGCTATTCCGGGTTTGCTGGAATTGAAGTCTTCACATAGTATTTGCGAGAAGCATTTCGAAGAGAAATTCATCGTTCGAAAATATGTGAAGCACGATGTTAACGGAAAAGTAATAGCAGAAGTAAGTATTTACCTCTTATATTTACCTCTTATATTTTCGTTGTATATCACAATTTATTTTTGTAATGTCAATATTGTAAATTTCATCATTTTTTCTGTAGGTTCCATTTCAACATCCGCGTTTATCTTGCTCTGCTTTTCCAACCATTTTTGGTCAGAGCACACTATCTCCAGCAAATGAAAATACAGTCGCAATTACTGGTAAGGAAATATTGAACTTGGGAATCGGAAAAAAATACATATAAATTCGATTAAATAACAAAAATTGAAATAATAAAATAAATAAACTCATAAATAATTAGTATGGACTAAAAAGTATCGTATTCTTTCACCTGATTACAGATATTGCCGACGACAATTGTTTGTCGATCATTGATACGGCAATTGATGAAGCGCAGGTGGATCCTGCTGTACCGTTCAAACAGGAAACCGTTCAAATTGGTTCTGTCAAAGAAACAGCGCAGGTGGATCCCACTGGACCTTACGGACAGGAAACCCTTCAAATGGCTTTTGTCGAAGAAGCAGCGCAGGTGGATCCCGCTGGACCTTTCGAACAGGAAAACCTTCGAATCGATTCTGTCGAAGAAGCAGTGCAGGTGGATCTCGCTGGACCTTTCGAACAGGAAACCCTTCGAATCGATTCCGTCGAAGAAGCAGCACAGGTGGATCCCGCTGGACCTTTCGAACAGGAAACCCTTCGTATTGGTTCTTATGGCGGAGTGCCGTTAGCAGCCGAAGTGGATTCGTTGGGACCGAAGTCACTGAGCGAAAGGAAATTCGAATTCCAGAACGTCATAATTAACGAACGTAAGTTACAATTTATTCTAGCTGTTTACTTCACAGCGTCTAACAATTCGCAGCATTAAATTATGAAAAACTTAGGACGGGTTGTTCCAACCTCCCGGTAAGCCTAACTGGTTTGATCCTTAGATACCGAGATACGTAGAGCTCAAAAAATCAAAATATTCTTTAAAAAAAATGTGTTGCTCTGCTAACGAAGCGATCAAAAATTTATTTTAGGGTTGTATTAACTACATAATAAGGTATGTACAGTTTTTTTCAATAAAAAATACAAAATGGTGTCACAACGAATTATTCTTAGAACAATGTTTTTCAAACTGGTAAGCAGCATAACTCGTGCAATTATTATCCGATCAACTTAAAAATAGAACTGAAGCTTCTTAAAATATATTATCTAAAGCGGTACACGAAATTATTGTTAAATATTGATTTTTCGCAGAATGGCAGCAGTTTGAAAGAAGACAAAAAATTATATTTAAAAAAACGACTTTAATTTGGTTATAAAAACCGTAATCTTTATCCAATCGTAAAAATCGTGTTTATCGCTCCAGATAATTTATCTAAAGAGCTGTAATGAAAATTTTGAGTTCATCTGATAAAAATTGAATAAGTCATGCTGCCCACCAGTTTGAAAAACATGGTTTCGAGAAAAACGCTTTATGACACTATTTTGTATTTTTTATTGAAACAAAAAAAATTGCATATACCTTATTATATACTTGATACAGCCCTGGAATAAATTTTTGATCGCTTTATAAGTACAGCGAAAAAAAATTCCCCAAGAATGTCTCGATTTTTTGCGCTCCAAAGGGGTCTAACCCTTTAAAAACTAAAAACTTTTCGCACAATGTTACCGTAGCTTACTGGAAAAATCGAATAAATTGTTGAATTCGGGGAACAGAGAGTTTTTTTACGAACAAGACAAAAACGCAACAAAATGACAAAAAAATGCTATCATAAATTTTGCATATTTCATAAATTGACCGACATGTTTTCAGGTATTACACATGGATTAAAACCTGGGGAGAACGACAGCAAATATTGTGCCATGGTTCCAAAATCGTGGAGCGTTGGCGAATTATCGAAAGGGCCCAAGCAGAACGTTCTGTTTTCATACGCTCGAACGGTGACAAAGAACGGAATAGAATCGCCAGTAATTCAGAAGTGGGTTACCCTTTCTAATGATAATGCCTTGCATTACTACGTTCATGGGCGGCTAGTCAACGCGGAAGGATCACAGCTGGCTCGAACCTTGCAAACGATCGAAGAACTGCCACTTGTTTTAATGAAGTTCTAAAGAATGAATGTATGCCATGGCATAGGCCCCATAGACGTTCGTCACTTGGAAGTTGGACAAGTGTTTCAAGATCATTGTGATCTTTGGCACCACAACGACTGCACTCTAATCTCAAAAACGAAGAGATGCAATAATTGCATGAAGTTGAGAAAAGTGCAGTTGCAAAAGGAAAAGCGATCCAAGAAGAACAAAATGGCACGCCGTATTTACACTTCGTCGAATCCCATGGAAAGAGCCAAAATATTGGCAATGCGAAAGAAAAACAACATGATCAGACGTTCCAAGAATCGAGCTGAAGCACGAATAACGCTTCTTTTGGAATCCCTAAATGCAAAAGGAGAAGAAATAGCGAAGGTCACCACACAATCATTGGAGGAAAAGTGCTCTGAGTTGAAGATTGATGGTGCTCAAAGAATTGCACTGAGAGAAATAATGGAGGCGGCGTCAAAAAAAGACTCGAAAGGTCGTCGTTACTCCGAGGATTGGATTATGCAATGTATACTAATGAACATCCGGTCTCCATCCTACTACGAGTTTTTGCGCAGAAACGACGTCCTTCCACTCCCGTGCACTCGAACGATTCGTGGTTATTTTTCTCTCATAAATATGAAGTGCGGCTTCGATCAACCATTTCTGCAACTTCTTAAGAAACATTTCGAGCGCAAAACCGAGCTACAACGCCATGGAGTGCTTCTCGTAGACGAGATCAACTTAAGGAAATCCGTCGCAGTTTGCTCGAAGAATTTGACGTACGCTGGTCTTACGGATTTTGGCGATGACGGTCCAAAATCAACTGATATTGCAGATCAAGCAGATCACGGTCTTGTGATAATGTTCCAACCGCTTGCCGACTCCTACACACAGCCAGTTGCGGTTTTCGCCTCGAAAAATTCTGTTAAAGGGGAAGAATTGGCCAAGCTAGTAGTAAAAACAACGATATACCTCGAAGAAAGCGGTGCAAAAATTCACGGGATCATCGCAGACGGCGCTTCAACAAATAAAAAAATGTGGTCACTACTGGGCATCACCAGCACTGTTGAAGAAACAAAAACTTGGTTCACTCACCCCTTGGACAATGACCGGAAGATTTTCGTATTTTCCGACGTTCCGCATCTCATTAAGACATTACGAAATCGATTGTACAACAAGAAAAGATTGCGGGTAAGTTTCAAAATGAAAAAAAAAAATTGTTTATAATAATAATTATTATGTATTCAATGGAGTAGTCAGTCATGATTTTAATGGCACTTACCTGATTCTTTTCCAGATGACTTCCGAGAGCGGGTACGTTGAATGGAAATATTTCCAAATACTATTGGACTTGGACACTCAACATCCAGGACAGGCGAGGGTGTGTCCGAGATTAACTAAAAGGCACGTGGTTCTCGATAACACTTCGAAGATGCGTGTTCGGCTTGCAACGCAGGTAAAATTAATTATAGCTTGGATTGAATTAACTGTATATTTATTATCAACGTGTTATTACTCAAATGCTTGTATCGTTTTCGTTACAGATTTTCAGTAACTCGGTTGCCAACGGTTTGGCTTTCTATTTGTCCCAAAAATGTACCGATCTTGATGGGTGCGAAGAGACCATATCATTCTGCAAACGTGTGAATGATATGTTTGACGCGTTGAACCGAAAATCTCCAAATCAAGGACTTACTCCAAACTGTAACGATTTCAAGGTAAAAAACAGGCATGCACATACACGCGTCTTAATTATTATAAATGAGGTACTTACCTTTGCAAAAAAAAAATACATACTCACCGTGATGCAATCTGACACAAAGAGAGTGTCCAGCTAAAAAAGAAAGCGTTTCTTCCGGGGATTTTTGTAGAGGGAAAAATTTTGTAAAGGTGAGCCCAGTACATTTTTAGGCACATTTTGAGGTGGCATATTTTAATTTGTTGAAAATAAACCAATCGTTGGTCGACGTATTTGGAGAGCGTCTTGCCATAATCGACGGAAATGATACAACTCGTAATTCTGGACTGAAACGAAAAGAAACATGCGGCAGCTTTAAATTGCCATACAATTTCTTCCTGGGTGAACTACGAAAAGCAGAAAAAATCGAAAAGTCATAACTTTGCAGGTTTTAAAAAGAAAACGTCTTTTATGTTTTATTTTATTTTTAATTTGAAGTTACAATTCCACAATTTTATTTGCTTTTTCACAGTTTACCCAGAACTAATTTATTTGCTAATTTGAAACTGCATTGGTTTCGTCGTTTCAGCCAAGAATTACAAGCTGCATCATTTTCATCAATTATGGTGAGACACTTTCGAAATACGCTGACCAACTCACCATGATTTTAAAAATTTATTTTCAACAAATTAAAATTGTCTCAAAGTACCAGATTCGCTTGTTTTTTCCCAACTCAACGAACATTCCCGCAAAAACGCTTCCTATTACAATTGGACACCCCTTTAAAATAAAATCTCATTATTATTTCATATAATTTGATATAATACTCTTACATGTGAGGTGCCAAATTTATGTACGTCTTTTTATTTATAATAACCATCAACGGGTGTTAGAAGAATCCCTGGATTGGCTCAACCGATGGGAACTGGCGGTGAAGAAGGGCGACATAATGGAAAACGAATTTTTAAGTAGAGAAACAGCGTAAGGATTAAGAGTATCTCTTCAATCCACCATGGATATCTGTCGTTATCTCACCGGAAATTTCGGGTTTTCTTACTTGTTGACGGGAAAATTGAATCAAGACAATCTTGAGGTATTAAAATAAAATATTAAGAGAAAAAAACGCGAATGAGAATAAAAAATACCATTCAATGAATCGTTACCATTGCAACTAAAAAAAAGAAACCGGTTTTTTCAATCAGAAATGAATTATCCTCTGCAGATACTTACAATACATTTTTAATGGCTTTTTCCAGAAATTTTTTGGAACCATCAGACAAGCTGCTGGGTGTAACGATCACCCAAACTGTCCGACATTTCTTCAGCTATATAAACTGCTATCCGTGTATAGCATTATCAAGCCACCGAAATATGGGAACTGCACGGTATCGGAGACATCGCCACGGATTCTTATAACTTTAAGCGAACTGAAAGATTTTTACGGCAACGACAGCGAGGGAAAGAGCGCAAAGCATCGTCGGAAAATTCAAGAAAAGTTAGATGACATGTTGAAGCAAGAAGATTGGGAAGCGGATGATGTTATCGAACATCTCGATGGTCACGATTATGCTTTGTCCCCGACACTGCACCGCGCCGCGATCAATGTTCGGGAATTGAGTGCATACAAATTGCCGGGATGTTAGGGATCGTGCCGACGTTGGAAAGAAAGGTTGTTTTAAGACGCGATTGTTAGCGCGGGGATCCGCTTGTCGAGTTTATTGCGAATAATGATATTTACAGAGTTTTTATGTACAATTGCACCCTTGTTAGCGGGTGAAAGGCGCGGTTGGACAAATGATTGCGGTACTTAATGTTAAGATTGCGGTGTAGCAATCGTCGGATCTCGCGCACTGATTTTATTGATCTCGCGGCTCAATCACGACGTGGATGCGGGGCCAGTGTGGAACTTGGTGACACACGTAGCTCGGCCCGGCCACGCAGTGAGAAAAAGAGTTTGGTAAAAATGCGATGTAGACAAGCGTGAGTCGATTGCGCCTAATGCGCCAATCGAGCGGGATTAACGAGTGCAGAAGGCACACGTTCGCGATGCATTAATGTCACGCGGACATTATGCGGGTGAAGTTACACGAAATGGCTGCCATGCTCGGCAGCAGCGTGCTACCGAGCATGGCCACACGCGAAGAATAGATAACGAGACCAGCGACGATGTACCGCTGATCACGTTCGATGACGAATAGAATGAATTTTGGGCGCTCTCGCACGCCGATAGGCACGAGGATCGACAGATCCTGCGCACCGAGGCGAAACGAGAGCGTCCGCGAGGTGCTGCCCCGGAGCGGGCCGATAAGACAGCTAGCTCCGAGTTTCTGGAGAGGCGGAATCCTGAACACAATTGCATTATTTATTATGTGACAGGTTTCTTTTCCAACTTCTTTGTCGATCGCTTTGTACCTGACTAACCTTTTGTTTATCTTCAATTTACTAACAACATCCAGTATTTTATTGCAACAAAAAATCGTAGATCACATGGTAGTTGTAGTGTAGTTCGCAAATCAGATATTGTTCGGCTCTTGAGTAATTATTGCAACCTTTGTAAAATCTATTCAAGCTTTTCTATGATTTTATGATTTCAGGCTATCTATTGAAGCAAGTTCTAAAGATTTCCAAATCCTGCATGACTTGTTTACAAGCCATGAAAGTAGATTTCTCTCCTCAATCTTCTTTATCGAAACTGGTCGATATGAAATCCCGAGGCGGGTTAATTCACGCCAATTTACGTTTCTTCAACCTCATCCATTATGTGGAAGGATGCTTTGCAAAACATTCTTCTCACGCGGACGTATTTGAATTAACAGTCGATGAAGTTCTTTCTACCTACAACTTCACCTTCCCATGTCTAAAGCATGCTTCTCATATTTTATTATATGCTATCGTATATTACGTTCGATTACGAATGAGACAACGGGCTCACCAACAAAACAAGACCCTCGCAGCCGATTTTGTTACAAAAAAAAAATTGTCTAAATTGACAAACAATTAATTTCGATTAAATGGCCAACTCAAGAGCAAATACAGATATTCGAGTACTTTTGTTCCCTATCCCTTTTCTTACAACCGTTAAGGAGAAAACCGACTTATCGTTAGATAAAAAAATTGTGGAGCGATACTTAAGAATGAATTGAGATTCTTTATAATAATAATTTATAACAAGGTAAGTAAGGTTTTACACATTTTTCAATTTCATTATGTTAGGACAAAAACAGCTATTCTCTGCATCTTTTTCATATATATTGTGACGAATTTTTCAAGTGCCCTGAAAATGCCACAAAAGCCACTCTCTCCTTTCCGTCGATTTTTAAACAAAAAACCGAGATCGAAAATTAAAATGTTGGGCGCCAGTCGCAAAGCGACTCGACGGCAAAGAGAGAGAGACAAAAGTTGACCAGCTTGCAATCAGCGGGATGGGCGGGGTGACCACGAGAATAATTTTGAAACACAAAAATTACGTTTGGAAATAATAACAAATTTAATTGAAACGTCGAAAAATAATAGACAAATTATAAAAGGAATTCGCACGCTCGGGATAAGTTTCAGTCGCAGACAAATTTACATTATTTCGCTCAAGAAAATAATTTAGCAAATTTAATTTATCGAAAGAATTTAACTCGGGATAACGAAACATAACGATCACGCGTCTCTCATGAACCGCGGGGGAAGAATCGCGAACTCACTCACACAAAATCTCGCACGCTCACACACAAAATTGGTCGGGATCCTACATTCTCAACAATCTAAACCGAGCTCGAATTTATTCTCTCCGTGGATCTACTCACGGTTGAGAAAATAAATTTTAAGATGAAAACGAAATTATCGATGTTTTATTCGAAATACCGAGCCCCCGATATTCAGTTACTCGGCCGAGCTATCGAACGTTGTTCGCGTCAAATCATCCCGACCCAGTCACTCACACACGCACACAATATCATAATTTCGCGATCCTTCAGCCCGGGAAACAACTTACGCCAACCGGAAACAATTATTTTACCAAATCAAACACAAAATTGGAGATCTCGAGTGCGGCCACGATTACTCTTCGACAAAACTTTAAATTTAACAAACGCGAAATGCTAAACGGACGATCGCGGGAACAAAAATCGAAAGAGCCGACAAAGGAACGCGTGACAGAGTCGTCACCGCGACCAAATTTCTCTCAACACACGAGACGGACGATAATCGTTTTTAATGAAACAAAATCACGAAAATATGACCCGGGAAAGATGTTCGAGGGCCCACCAACCAAACCAGAAAGTGAACAGGAAGGAACTCACGGTGTTTCTTCCCATTTTCGCGACACGTCCTCTCTGCTCGATACTTCACGAGAATCTCCTCGAGAGCAAGAGCGTTACGCGTAACGAGGAATTTGTCTCCCGCCCCTCTCCTAATTTTGAATATTCCCGAAAATTGTCAACAGGTCCGGCGCAATTATAAAATTGGTCCGAGCGTTAGACAGAGCCCCAAAGCGAGTTTGAAAATCGGGAAATGCTGCACACGATATTATTGCATTTTCACCCCTAGCTCGACCATTACATTTTTACACGATAACACGGACCATGGAGTTCGCATGATTTACGGGAACTCGCGAGAATGATGCGATGATCGCCGTTCGATGATTGACAGCGGGAGAATCTGGCGGGTACGACGGCCCTGACGTAACGATGGAAAAACGACCAAGTCCTCGATGCCGAACGAATATTTTCCAACTCGAATATTCTCGAGCCTTCCGTGAGATTTCCGTTGCCTCGTCTTTGTTTTGACAACCGAATTCGAATTCCTTTCTCTCTCGATCTTTCCCGGGATCGCTCACATGGAAATAAAATGTTCCCGAACGCAAATTAATAAAATATTTGCAAAATTATCGCCCTAAGCAAGCCCTGTGAGAAAATCGCGTGGCCGAAGTATCGAGCAGGAGCCATGGGAGCGCTTCTTTTTCGATACCGTGAGTTTTAGTGACGGTCAAAATAAAAAACCGTCACAATATATAACAAAAACAATTTGTTATTCTGATTTCGTGTTTCTTTTTTAACTCAAACGTAGCTTCATTTCTTATGTTTGATCAAATATGCAGATTCAACTCTCTTATTTTCTTTCTTCTTTCGATATTTTTTTTCTCGTCTTGGGTTCACGACAAATTAAGCATTTCAATAATTTTAGTAGCATATATTTTCCTATTTTTTCAGTAATACGGCATAGGAAAGATTTAAAAAACTTATACAAATGAACAATAAATAGTATAAAAATTAATTTAAAAAAAGATAATATCGCAAGTGGATTTGAACCAAAAATTACTGGCATTCATCCAGAGTTTTTAACCACTTGACTATTCATACGTTAAAAAATTATGTTAAAAACTCCATGATGCGTTCTAGCCCCGCTTGGGGTTTAACTGGATTTCGGATTATTTGGCGCTGTACGATTTTTTTCTCCATTTACATTCAACATTTTCTCGGCTCATATTAATGTTGTGCGATATTTAATTTAATAATCTTCAAGATTTACCGACAATAATATTGTTTTCATTTTTTGATAGTCAAGTTAATAGTGCGCTTGCGCAACCCAATCGACACTCGATTGCAGCGTCGCATGTGGCCAAACCGTGAACTTCCAAAAACTGCTTCAACAAGCGAGTCACCCCCACTCCGGGGAGTTTCCAGACCTGTATGTAAGACCGTGATCGGGATACAGAAAATGTTACAGCACCCAAACAGCTCTCTTCCGACTTACCCATGACATCCGTAAAGCCGTTGATGCACGAAAAATTACCATTCTCATCCTATTTGACTTCAGCAAAGCCTTCGACACTGTCCCTCATAACCTCCTCCTAAAAAAATTGCGCAAGATTGGCTGCTCGATGGCTGTCCTTGAGTGGTTCAACTCATATCTCTCTGGTCGATCTCAAGCTGTTGCGGACCAACACGGTCTTAGATCCTCTTGGTTACACACTCATGCTGGAGTCCCCCAGGGCTCAGTCCTCGGTCCGCTCCTCTTTTCCATCTTCATCAACGAGATCAGCCAAAACCTCATTCACTGCAACCACCTGACCTTCGCTGATGACACTCAGATCATGCTAAGCTGTCCTCCCTCCGACCTCGTTAACGGCATTCGGAAAATCAATATTGACGCTCTTACAATTGCAACGTTCGCTTTGGAAAATGGCCTCCAGCTAAATCTCTCCAAGTCTTGCGTACTTATCCAAGGCAGCCCGAACTTTATTAATCAAATCGACCTCTCAACACTTCCACAAATCAATATCAATGGCTACAATCTCCTCTATGTTTCTGAAGCAAAAAATCTTGGCGTTATTTTGTCATCCAATTTGTCCTGGGGACCGCATATCAGCTCAGTGTCTTCTAAAGTAAACTTCGCCCTCTTTAAACTCAAATACAATAAAAACGCACTTTCTGAAAATCTTAAAAGAATCCTTGTTACCTCATTAGTTTTCCCCTTAATTGATTATTGTTGCGTTGTCTACAACGACTTAACAGTACAACAAAACTTGAAGCTTGAGAGGTTACTAAACAGCGGCATTCGTTTTATTTTTAACTTACGTCGTAATGAACACATTACGCCGTACAGGAAAAGACTTGGTTGGTTCACCGTAAAGGCCCGGCACCTGTACTTCCTGGGACTGACTGGCTTCAAAATCTCTAACAACAGCGCACCTCCATACCTCGTTGAACTGTTTCCCCTAGCCCAACCCAGTGCTCGTCCATCTCGTAACACCTCGAATCTTGTCTTCCTCACCCCAAATTGCAGAACCTCCACCTTCCAAAACTCTTTTGTCCCCTCTCTCATCAAGTTTTGGCATGCATTACCGCCAGAACTCATAGCCCTCGATTCAATTTCGCTCTTCAAAGCTCGACTCTTCGCCCATCTGTTTGAACGCGACAATACTGACGCGGGGGCCAGCTGATTCTCCCCATTCGATAGCTATTGTGTTAGACTATCATGGTGGTGATCCTGACTGCGCAATCACATTTTATTAATTCTAATGTTATTTTAATATCATTATAAATTTTGATTTCAACCTCTGGCTATCAGCACTAACCACTCTGCTTCTTTGCTCGCTCTTAAATCTGTTTTTTCTAACTTTAGCTCATAATTCTCCATGCGTCGCGTCACATTGTGTATCTCGAATTTATTGGCTCACTCACACACGACAATCTTAAACGTGTACTCCTCTGAATCATTATATATATGCGATATTAAACTATAATGTACGTCTATTGTAAATTCTTTATCAGTGCCCCATGGACATGTCCAGGGTACAAAAATAAAACTGAATCGATCTTTATCACGTCGAGTACAGCCTGTCAGTTCGTCTTATCGGCTCCTCTTTAGTGAACTTTTTTCTGCTGCTTCCTGCCTCCGGGCGTTTCGGTTGCAGGTTTTTTGGCATGTGCTTTTTTTTGCCTTTTTCATCGCTATCGGTGAAATAGGCTTTTCGCATCCTCCAGTTGGGATTTATTACCTCTTGGTCTTGGTGGCATTTTCCTAACCTCACTTTCGGGATTCTTGCTGGCGCTCTTTCCGTTGCCCGTTCCATAAGCCGTGAATTTTCTGCTTGCGGCTGCCCATCTCTTTGGATGCCCTAACGTTATACTTATCTCTGATTGACACCTGTGGCGCCACCTCTTGGGATGCTGCACCGGATCAGCTAACGCTCTCGATCTGCGCTCTGTGTCGCCATCTGTTGGGGATCAGGTGAACTGCTGTTATCTCCCCCAATTAATTCTTACTCCTCGAATCTATTTCTTGCCGCCATCTAACAGGATCCAGCGTTACCGCCTTATCACCATTCTCTACCACCGCACCTACTGCTTTGCATTATCGACTGCTGGTATGACCAGCATCTCCCGTCCCAGGCCACCGTATTTATTCATTCTTAACTCCGACGCGATATTGTCACTATGAATTGCGGTATCTGCAGTGCCTCTATCAAGCGCAAGGATTGCCTCGGTCTCCCTTCCTCTTTATTTTTATTTTTCATTCCGTATTCTATTTTACTTTATTATACTATTCTCTTTTCCTCATTTATTCTTATTGCTACTTTTGCTAGCTTGTAAGTTCTCCCTAGCTTGTAAGTTCGCCTACTGTACTTAGTTTTAAGTATTTTGTAATCTCTTGTTTTCTCCAGCCTTTGCCCACGATTG